>VXCM01001312.1:0-107030 GCA_014773175.1 Lucifuga dentata
TTATTCGGGCTTGGGACCGGCACAAGGAGGACACTGGCTTGTGCCCCCTTGAGGCTGCATTACAAGTCAAAAAAAAATCTAAAACTACAAAAATGACTTTAGACTCTAGCAGGTTAAAAGTAAATTTAGAGTAAGTTGATACTGGGAGTTTGGTTACTGCTATTTCTGGCTGAATAATTCATGGAGGAAATGTGTTACACCTGGTGCACCTGTTCACCAAGGACTGTCTAGAAAAAGTAAAAACGTTGACACATTTACAGTTTTCACTTACATATTCCTGTGATTGCAATGTCCCCAATTCGATTCAACCTGGGGACTTTTGCACAACTTATATTAATATTATTAAAATATTTGGTTAATAAAACTATATTAACTATTAACTTGAAAGTGAAATTTAAATCAAGCAAAGCAAAACTAATCTAGATAATATGCAAAACAAAAACTAAATAGAATATTGTTTTAGTTAATTTCTTTTTTAGGCTTAAATGAAAAAAAAAATATCAGATCTCAGCTGTCCTGCATAGCACAGGTCAGCAGTGCGCATGCGTGGGGGTGCGTACGCTTTGTTATGGTCACATGATCGGTGACTCAACGACACTTACCAACTTTAGTCGTAAGAAATGATGAAATATCTAGAAACATGTTGTGCTTACGTGTGACTAAAGTTTATATAAGTTCGTTTTAAACCCAGCTGTGAGTTTATAATACTGTGAACCCAAAGAAATTCAAAGCGTTGGGATTATAACCGTTTATAAATTTCTGCTAAGCTAACGTCAAGAACCAGGAACAGCTGAACTCACAGTAAGTTTAATGTGACCGATATTGTGAATAAATTTGTTTCTTGATGAGTTGAAATTGTTGTGACACAAATATGAAGCTTTGTAGGTATCAACATGTTTTATTGTACTAACTAAGGTAGCACTAAGTCTCGTCTGCGGTTTTCAGCTTCCTGACAGCTGAATTTTAGAGTTATTCTGAAATTCGTCATATGTGTTGATGAGACATGTTTAAATTCTTTCATCTGTATTTATTTCTACCTAAACATTCTACTCTTAGAGGTTTTTTTTTCCTAACAGTATGTAATGTAAATGTAAGATATATCTGGTGCTTTTCAATTGATCAAACTCACCAGCTGATTGATTGCCACAGGGAAACAACTTTGGCCAGGGGCACCATGTGTGTAAGACTTCAACATGTTATCAGTGCTCTGCATGACTAATAAACAGAATTTGATTTGTGGCGGACTACCCCTTTAAGTTGCTCTCAGAAACAGAAATGACAGCAAATTGTCTCTCTCCAGGCTGTTGTCAGTATGCAGAGCAGACGAAGAGGCTCCCACTTGGGCTTGCTGCTCCTGGCCTCCCAGCTGTTTCAGGTGGGTCTGGATAACATCCCACCCATCACTCTGGCTGTTCTGGGACTCAACGTTTACCTTTACCTGTTTCCTGCTGCTCCACTGATGAAGGTAATGCACCAGTACGCAGCTACTACACCATTTACAAAGCTCATGAGAAAACCAGTGAACAGTATACAATGAGGGAAGGAAACCCAGTATCCATCCTGCTGAAGTGTTCTTCAGGAAGTTGTGCAAATTAGATTGCCATAGATGCAGCACACTACACAAAAGCTGCTTTTTAACGGTTTAAATAAATGTTAATATATGCATGTAACACATATTTCCATTTTCATTGTATAAACAGCTTTTAAAAAACTCATAGATTTTGAAGTTGTAAGATCATGTGGTAAATGTTCCAAATCTTGATACTTATACATCAAAAATTTGGGGATTTATCTGTTGGACAGCTACTTTAAAAAACCTGGCAACTAGTAAAAGCCAATAATTATTAAATTTCTAATTAATACTTTATTAATACTGCTGTATTTCTAATTTCCAGGCATGTGTGAGTGTCCAGCAGATATACTGGTATAAAGACTGGCGCCGCCTCCTCCTCTCCCCGCTGCATCATGCCGATGATTGGCACCTCTACTTCAACATGGTTTCTTTCCTCTGGAAAGGTATTAAACTGGAGCGCCGGCTGGGCGAAGCCTGGTTCCTCTATCTGCTGTCAGTCTTCTCTCTGCTGACCGGATTGGTCTATCTGGTGTTGGAGGCAGCGCTAACAGAGATCACCCAGGACTCATCCTATAGCATGCAGTGTGCAGTTGGCTTCTCAGGTACAACTCAACAAAAACTGATCACAGATTGGGATGTTAATCCAACCCAGTATGTAATATTGTTTGCTAATATGACTCTTTGCAGGTGTCCTGTTTGCACTGAAGGTGCTCAATAACCATTACCACCCAGGGGGTGTGACCTATGTGATGGGTGTTTCTGTGTCCAGTCGCTATGCTAGCTGGGTGGAGTTAGTGCTGATCCACCTGACCACCCCTGGGTGAGTTACCAAACAGAACTCAGATTCACAAGACTGCAAAGAATAGATTGGTGAAGTGGACAGGATCACAGGCTCCAGAAGTATGTTTCCTCATGCGTTTGATAGTTCTTTTGACCTCAGTGTTCTTCAACATAATGGAATATAATTTAATGGTGCTATAGGCTTATGTTACATCCATTAGTTAATTAAGAAATGACTGTCATTGTGACAGGAAACAAAACACTGAGTTCTGCTGTAGCTTCAGCTCACATTTTGATTGATGCGCAATCAAATTTTAAGTTCTGCAATGGGATGTCTCTCATCACAATATTTCTTGGAAGTCGTAGTTTTCTCTTCCTAAGGTTTTGATGTACACAATCTTGTTCTTTTGACCATTTAATAATTAACCTTTTAATCAGTGATCCTCGGAAGTGCTCCAGCTGGCAGTCATCCACTGACTTTGTTGAAAGTGAATAGGACTTTTGCTTCTTGAACCCTGGCCACCCAAAATAACACATCAGGCTTCCCTCTTCATAGTGCCTACACAGACAAGCCAGATATATGTAAAAAAAAAAAAAAAAACCCACACAGTTTTATCAGTATGAGGAAGTAAAGCCTCCTGGTGTCTACCTTGAAGGGTAAAGCAAAACAGTGCTTCTACTTGCAGTTATCAACATGAACAGGGAGAATTTTTTTTTTCTATCTTTCTTTGTATCTCTTGACTTGATGCTGCATCGTTACATTTAACACAGTGTTTTGTTGCATATGATGTCATCATGTTAAATTGTGACACATGTAAAGTTAATGTTGAAAACCAGTAAAGCGTTTGTAATCAATAAAGTGCTATGAGGAAAAGCGTCCACCAGATGGCGCTATTTCATAGATTGTGCTTGTTTCTTCAGGACCTCCCTGATTGGCCACCTGGCAGGTATCCTGGTGGGTTTGCTCTATACCACTGGACCACTGAAGAAGATCATGAAGACATGTGCAGGTAGGTGTGTGTGTGTGTGTTATTTTAAACCATTTATAAGCAAATAGCCTCTGTTTTCAGAAACTTTATCAATCCCAGATTTTACATGAAATGGATCTCTGAGCCTAAATCCTAATAATAATCCAACTTTTCTGAATTTACATTTACAACACTTTGCTTTGAAATTTCCACCAGGGTTTGTGACATCAGATGGATATGGCCCCCGGCAAAATACATACTACTCTTCAGGTACGATAACATTAATACATGGGCTTATTTTTTGTAAGTTTGCATGTTGTCACTCATGATGTTTTTTTTTTTTTTATNTTTTTTTTTTTTTTAGAAAACTATCTTCAGAGTGCAACACTAATGAAACCCAGAAATACACTGAACCACAGAAATGATTAAGTTGATAAACACAACTTCCTCTTTTGGTTTGTTGTTGTGGCATCTCTCTTTTGGTTGAAGAACCCCACTGAAAGCCCGAGTTTGTAGAGTGTATTGCCATGGTTACAGCTGGCTGAGTTTCTTCATGCACCCAAAATATTTGTGCTTCCAGCTTCAGGAAGACATTTTTCACCACAGTTTACATTGAATAAGGTTATCCAGTTTTGAGCATAGCTTATAGTCAGCTTCAGGTACAGCTGCTAATTATGCTCTTGATTCCTCAAACTAATTAAAGTTTAAAGAGTTTAGTGAGCATTCATGCTGTTTAATCTGATTTCCACCTGGAGTTTCTGTTAATGATTTTTTTCCCTCGTGTTCATCTACCATTTAATATTAAAAACAAATTTAATTTCTCTGAAAAACCACTGAATATAAGCCATGATTACTGTGAGCAGAGAATTTTCCCACGTCTTTAACACGTTTGTTTCCAACAGGCTTTATTTTATCAGTTCTAAACAGACGTGCAATGTACTGCAGCTCAGTTATAAAAAACTGTGTGTGTGTGTGTGTGTGTGTGTGTGTATGTATGTATGTATTTGTAGGTTACAGTGGCTATGGTGAAGGGCCAGCACAATATCAGAGCCATACAAGAGATTACACGGCACAGCACACATCATCTTATTCAGGAGGTCTGACAGAGGAAGAGCAGTTAGATGCAGCCATCAGGAACAGCCTGAATGACAGAGGTAAGATAAAAGAAAGGCTAACAAGAAGCTAGGCAACCATGCCTTTATGGAAACGTGTATGTTTTCTCAAAGTACAGCTGAGCAAGATACTGAAATCTTAAAAAAATAATCAGATTGGTTTACAAATCTAGTAACACAATTTTTTTTTTTTTTTTTTTTTTTATAGGAAGAACCAGCCATAGAGAAGCTGCTGCTCCTCCTTATGGTTTCCACCTGTCTGATGAAGAGGCGATAGCAGAGGAGATCAGGAGGAGGAGGTTGCTGAGGTTTGACAGCTGATTTCCAAGGGGAGGAAGGTTTGGCTGACAGGAAAAAAATCTTTGTGAAGCCTTATTCACACTCCCCCACAGGCTGCTACAATCTTAACACAGCGTGTCTCAATTAAGATCTCTGGCTGTACAATGTTGTGTAATAACTTGCATCTGAGTCTTTTACCAAAGAGTTGACAGCTAAGGAAAGCTACTGATGTGTCGTAACTCCATGGTTGGCTGAGGTTAAGTTGGGCTGTTTGGATCTTGCTGAAGAAGAATGTTAATAGCTTTTGTGCTGGTTGTTGCTCTGATTGTGTAGATAAGTCAGAGTACAATCAGAACTGCTTTGGTGCTCTGAGTCCTACCGACCTATTAGCAGTCAGCTCCGTTAGGGACGTGCAGTGCAGCATTCATTTCTCAAATAAAGCTTGTGATGTAACCAGACGCTCTCTGAGGACTCATTGGCCTTAAGGATTCCTTTCCCAAATGAAAATTGTGCCAGCTCTTTCAAAAGACTGCTGCTAAGACTGCTATCATTTACAAACTGGAGTTATGTTGTTTGGCTTGAATTATGTGTGAGAATCAATTGTGATAACAGGAAATCAGAAGGCATAATTTTAACTGAAAAATGAAAACCTGTTTCGTGGGCTGTCTGACTAAAAAAATTCTTTGTAGACAGTCAGGATTTCTTTGACTGACTCATTAATTTATTGAAAAATCTGGCTGATTTTTTTGTATTATTGTCCTCCCCTCAGATGAATGCAAAATGATTTCTTAAAATATAGTTCTTACTAAAGAAAAAGCATAATTATAAACAATATAATGATGCCATAGATGTGTCATTGTCCAGTAAAAACTAATGACTAAATCATCATTCCCTATAAAAAGACTATTAAAATGACTAGTGAACTAAAGAACATTACAGGATATTATCAAACACAGGTGTTATACATATTATTTTACAGCAGGTTGTAATATGTGTCACCTGTAGACATATTTCTGTTGTGTCTGTTTGTGTCCGATAGCTCAAATGAAAGCATGATGGCTCAGGTGTTCTCTGCTGTTGGTGCCATAGTGAAAATGGCTTTTGCTCTGTTCCATATTTGTATTGTTGAAAGAAGTGAACTGATTTTAGTTCTGGTTACTTTCTATTTTTGCATTTTAAAAAATTAAAAAAATTTTCTCATTTCTGTATTGATTTATCTTTTCAGACATGCTGCTTAGTAACAGCTCATATTTATACTCCTGAGCTACTGAATTCAGATCATAGTTTAATAATTAATAAAATCCCCCCTTTTCACAATAAAACTGGGATATATTGCAGATGGTTGCATAACATGTTATATAACCAGCAATTCAAAAGAAAAAAATATCAGAAGAAATAGATTTGTTTTTATTAAGATTTAATTTCACACATAAAATAGCTTTTTAGAAGACTTTTGTAGTCTTTGAATAGCAGGTGATGGAAAAAAAATGTTCAATTACAAAGTCTCTGATATAATTATAAGCAATATGTACCATTTATTTTTCTGGGTGTCTTCTCAGCATTTGATCCTTCCCTGTTTAATTTCCATCCAACGTTCCGTTTTTACTGAAATTAAATTACGTTCAGACACATGATGATCTCAAAATGCAGCTTTGTTGTGATTTTGAAAGAAGAATTTTCACATCTCAGCTATGAAGTGTTTCATACACATCTTTCTGCTGTTTCAGAGTTAATGATCTTCATTCTGGCTTTACAGGAATATCCTCTGATATCCTTTGAAGAACAATTTTACTGACTGGCTGCCATGTTGCTCACATTTTAGTGCTGTGTCTGACACCCCCCATTCCTCCTCCTGAGCTCTGTGATGATTTTGAACCTCTCTTCCTCCTTTTCCTCCTCTTCTCCTTCTCTTCATCCATCTGTGATTCTTCTTTATTGTCCTCCTCATCTTCAGTGGGGATCTTTACCTCAACTTCCTGCTTGAAGATGTTGCTATGAGTGGGGTTGTCATAGCAACCTTCCTCCCAGATAGAAGAGGAGGAGGGGGTGGGGTCAGTGGGCATTGCATTAAAGGTGATGAAGCCCACGAGGATGACCACCAGTGAAACGAGGTAAAGTCCTGAGAACTGAGGTGGAGGAGAGATGTATTTAATTTTAAAGTTTAACTGATGTAGTTAACTTCAAGTGAAAAAAAAACATGACCTTACTTAATGCTCTTATTGACCTGTTATAATGTGTATTCTTTAAAAATTCAAAAAACAAATGAAATACTACATTCCACATGCAGATGTGTTAAAGCATAATGCTGAGATTACACTTTAACCCTCATGTATATTCAGTGATGTTCATGTGTCACTGTGACTTAGTGAAGCAGAAATTATTTCTCTGTACCTTTAACCCTCTGCAGTCTAAAGTCATTTTTGTAATTTTGCTTTTAACCATTTATCTTTCATTTGCCATAAAATCTGCACTGCAATTTTTTATTTTTTTTTTTTTTTTCNTTTTTTTTTTTTTTTGCAGTGCAGATTTCATGGCAATTTCATAATAGATAAGATTGCAAATTTTGGCTTGCAAAGCTTGAGATTTCTGCCAAGCATTCTACTTGTTTTTAAAAATAAAGTTTGATTGTAGAAAAAAAAATGGAATCCATGATGGGGTAAAATTATTTATTAAATGTGTTTAAATTTTCTAGAATTAGATTTGACAGAAATGTCCAGATTTTCAGAAGTTCTCTCTCTCTCTCTCTCTCTCTACTCACATTGTACTGGAAGAGGAAGAGGCCGCTGAAGAGGCTGAAGAGGTCAGCGGTGAGCAGGGAGAGGTTGACGGACGTGGCGCTGGTCAGCTTCACTACTATGGGCATACAGCTGTACAGCACATACATACACAACGCATATCCAGAGAACAAGAGACCTGAGGAAAGAGAAGACCCAATTTTAGTAGATTTTTGTTAATCTCAGTGTAAAGTACTGTTTTATTTTCATTTATGAAAAATTTGGCTACACTGTTTCTTAAAAGACAATTGTGACTTTTAGAGTTCAGTATTGGGGCAGATCCCGGTACAGTATAACACCATTTTATCCAGGTTTGTGCCTTATGAAATATGATTACATCTGGTCTCACATGGGCTGAATATGCACCTGTAATGGTACAACAAACTGCACTCCTCTTGCTGCTAACTTTCTAAGTGTACGAGCTTTGTTGCAGTTCCTGCTGGTCACCAATAGATGTCATATTGTGTCAGATTGCTTGATGCCTTTTTTTATTTACTGATATTCACCCTCAGTTTTGATCACACAGGAAATTGCTGATCAGCTTTTGCATTTCAGTCAGGAGGAAGTCAGGGAGGAAACTAGGTATTTTTATCCTGATATGATGCATGTTTATTGACCTAAGCAGGTGGAATCCATGCATGCTTACATTATCATACTCTAACAATACTTAGTTTTCAAAGGTTTCAGTGCAAGACATATACTTACCTACTTGCCAGCTCCACTGGATGGTAGCAACTTCATGGTGTTCCAAGATTACCCTTAGTAAAAAATAAATTGTAATAATAATAAGTATTTAAATCATATATTTAATATATAAAAATTGCATGAATCCCCAATTGAGCAACCAGGCAGTGATACACTACACGCACAAAATCTTACATCTGTATGGTGCTAATGAGTGTGCTGAACAAGCCGATCATCCCCAGGAACTCCACTCTGCTCAGGTTCTTTACTGTGTACTCCTGACATACATTAGACACGGCGTACAGGGTGGCACTAAGCAGCACCAAACCATCACCCAACAAGATGTTAGAGGCTGAGGAGAGGAGAGGAATGGAGAGGAGAGGAGGTATTGACCAAATGTAGAGAAAATACAAATCTGCAGACTTCCCTGTGAACCATTTTCATTATGAGCAATCTCCTCTTGAAGTATGACCAGCAAGTCTTTGAATGGAAACTTGATTGGAAAATCATTATTGCTGCTGAGTTTTTCCAAAGTCATTTTTTGATTCCTTGAATGTCAAACGATGAATGAAATTCACCCTCCATTCTACTGGAATGTAGCAAAAGTCTCTGCAGTGGATCTTTAAACTGAACGTATCTATATTGGTAGATAAAGCAGAAGGAAATATGTTGTATGATTTAAGCAAAGTAACCATTTTAAACTGTACTAACAGGCCAAAATTGGTATTACAGTATTTATTTATTTGTTGCTCGTTAGCTCCTACATTATTAACTTGCTAATGATGTTACATACTGTAAAATCCAACTTCTGATGTTCTACCCTGAACTATACAGATACAAGCTCCTTAATTCAGCATGACCTCCATTCAACCTACATGTTACGAGTCAACGAGTTGTAATCCAAAATGATGTAGTGACAGAATTATTGTTAAATTGAATTGCTAACTGAAGCACTGAGGGGCTTATTGAGTAAGTAAACCCTTCAGGGACATGCTTACTGGAACCTTGGTCCCGTCCAGCCAGGAGGTCGGCCCCCACCATGGTGCCCACCCCGAGGAGACACATGCAGACGGCTACATAGTGGACTAGTCTGTAACATGTCTTCAAAATCCACCAGGACAGAATCATCAGGACGGGAATCACAAAGCAGTCCAGCAGCTAGAGACAAAACACAACCAGAAACTCTTTAAAAGAATGTGATTGGTTGCAGGCGTAAAGCTATACACACACACACACACTGACCTGTATAAATTAATCCTGTCTCCAAGTAATGTTTACATGACTAAACCTTTAATCTGACACGCACGATCACAGCTTCACCCACCTGTACACTAGTGAGTGTCGTGTACTGGTACGCTTTCACCACAGCGTAGTTGGCCTCCACGTCCACCAGCCCCAGCAGAAAGTACTTCCACCAGCGCCTCCTTAGAATCTGCAAAAGATTTTCATCCCCTGTGTTTTAAAGGGGGACACCCCTGAACTTCAGTACTGAAAAGTGTGTTTCACTCCCACAAGCATGAGGACAGTTATTGTCACACCGCTGTTGTCCTCTACGCTCAGGAAAAGGTGACATCTGCCATCTTGTATTTATTCAACGAGTTCACACAGTCATTTTTCCTGTGAAAAACTGTGCGCTTTGCCGCCCCCCCCCCCNCCCCCCCCCCCTTTTTTTTTATAGCCACGATGTCAAAGAAATGATCATCTTAAGAGTACCCAAGATAGTACTTAAATATGTTTACAGTTCAGCATAAAAATAGTGTATACATGACCAAATACAAATATATAAGTTTCCATACTTTTCTGCCTGGAGATGCTCATTTGACAGTTAGTGGCATAACATGTATCTGGGTTGTATTTATTGGGCTCAAACATATAAAACCAATGGTGTGGTCACTTAATATTTTTCCAACTAACTTTTTCCATACAATTCAATGTCAAATTAATTCATTCCAAAACAGTATCAATCTTAAATTTGTGAATAAATGTTTTAAAACACAACTGATTCTGAAATATGAGACAACTATTTTACCAGCAACTATTATTTTACCAGCAAAATCATGAACCTTTATTGTGAGTCTCCAAACAAAAGGTGAACCCAATTATAAACCCAGAATTATTTTAGAAACTTTTTTTTTTTTTTTTTNTTTTTTTTTTTTTTTTGGCTATGTAGTAACCAAGAAGACAAGCTATATATTTGTAAAACACAATACTAACAACAACACAGATTCATTTAGTTATACAGTACTACAATGAATTAATACCTAATTATGAGTCTTACTTCTATGCTGCATACATTATTCATAAGTTATCTCTGTTTATTCTGTGTGAGTTTCAGACTAACTTTGGGTGGTGTTACCTGTTCTGCAGAGCAGCATGCTGGTGTAGGTGACACACAGTAGTGTGTAGTTCAGGAAGCTCTGCAACATTGGTGTGTTGACATGGAAGTTTGTGGCCAGGTACTGGGAGGTGATGGCTGTCCCACAGATGAGCCCAGCCAGGCCCTGACCCATAGCCAGCATTTTAGCCAAATGCCTGATGGACAGATGTACATTATAGATCATGTTTACAGCAACATCAAGGCAATGCAAGGCAGAGCGTGTTTATTTGTGTATCACCTTAGATAAACCATGTATTAAAACATTAAAAAAAATCAAAAAGTTACTAAAATAGAAAAAAGAAAATAAAAATAGAGATTGATAAAAGAGTAAACAACGAATAATTAAAACTTACAGAGCAGCCAGATACATGAATTACCGGACACAATTTTTTAAATCTGTGTGATCCCACAGCCACTTTATAATTATGTAAATTTGAGTGTGTCTGTCCACTCACCAAGTGAAAATCTCCTTGGGTTTAAATTTTCTGATGCTCCCAATGAGTCCACATCCATGGTCCTTGTTGCTTGTGTCACTTGGTGCATCCTCAGTCTGTTTAGCAGCCATGTTGACACACCAGCGACAAGGAATCCTCACTGACTTAGACCTTCTGTCTGTTAAACCACACGCATATTTAACTGCTTCACTTTTACAGTGCCACAACTGAATGATTAACCGTCACTGCCTCAGAGGACAAAGGTCATTCCTTCACCAATCTGTGTGGATACAGTGTGTATTGTGTTGCAGATAAGAAATGATGACGAGGGAGGCACGTGAAGAAGTGCCTCCCTCATCATCATTGTTCTCCCTTTGGCTTTCACTGTTTTATCATTAAGGACAAAAGTTACTTAATCATTGTTTTCATTCAGATGCTAATGGACAAAGCATTCTTTACTGACCTTTTGCATCCATGAACTGACAGGTACAACAGCTTCCACATCTTATACAGAGAGGATTAGCTAATGCCTGAAACTTCACACCAAAGTTATCTCTGCAACAAATTACAATCTGCTATTCACATAAAGGTTTATTTTGAAAACTTTGTAATACTTTAATATGCAATAGACACATGGAGCCACCTCTACTCTCACTGAACACATGGAGTGAAAACAGAACATTTAACAATGCACACGGTGGTATGTGCAACAAAGCTGCATGGAGTGAAAACAGAAGATGTTAATATCGTCTCTTTAAACCCAGTTTTTGTTATTTAGAAATGCAGCATCTTTTGGACTCTTTACGCCTTGTGAATTATGACAAATCTTCCTTATATTGTCTCCATATTCAGATTAAACCATGTAAACTTTTAATTATTGTTTCATAATTGAAATTGCCATTTTATTTATATTTAAACCTATTTTCTTTTGAACTGTTTTCTTCCAATGTACTATTCCACTGTATATTACACCATCGGCTTGTATTTGTAGTGTTACGATTTTAGCGTTGTGTTTTGATACAATAAAGTTCTGAAAAAAGCCTTGGTACCTGTCTCGCGAGATCTTGCGAGGTGTGAAGTTGAAGAAACATGGCGACGTCTAATTTGTTAAAGGTAAGCTGCACTTCAGTGTATCGTATTTCCCACATTGGTTTGCGGATTCAAACCCTTTGCTGTCATATATCTGCATCAAACCGGGTCACCAGTTGCGTCTGAAGTCACACTTTACGGTTATTATTCTTAAAGGTCCGGCCGTAGCAAAACTGTAAAGCTCTCTGTCAGGGCTAATGGTTGCTAACGTGCTAGCGCTTTTATGCTGGCTAGTCAGCAGAGCCGGCAAAATCATCCTGCCAAGCAAACCATCTGTCTCCACAGGGTTCTGTGAGGAATAATTTCTCTAAATAATGTGACTGATGCGAGTTTGTTGTCATGACGCTACTGTCTGTGAAATAAAGACTTCAGGTTGTTCCGAACAGGTGCTTAGCTAGCAAAATAACTAGCCAGGTAGCTTCCAACCTAGCAGGAGGGCTAGCTTTGACAGACGGCCCGCCCCCTCCCTGTAGCCTTGACACAAAAACTTTGTTTCTTTATTAACAGTCTCAACAGACAAACAGACGTGAACATTAAATTAATTATTTTGCAGAAAATAAGCAACCTATAAACATAATCAGAATAAATAATAATAAAAAGGGGGTTATTTACCATCATAATTAGCCAGTGAATCACACAATTTAGGGGCACTGTTACATTTAATTTTTAAAGACATAAAGAAATTTTACAAACCCTTTTCAGAAGGTGACAATACTGGAATAATCTTTTAAAACTACATTTCTGTATAGAAATTTTGGCTAGTAATACATTGTTGTGACAGAAATATTCAAATTGTTAGTTTTGCTTTAAATAAAAAAACAGGGATTATGTTCTTGCTGACCAGCCATTTATGTATTCTATCCCCAGAATTACATAGTCATTACACTTTAACACCAAAACTTGGCCTTTCAGGTCCAAGCCTGGTCCAAGGTCTAAGTCCATAGCATTCACTTAAGGGGGTGCTCAAAAGAAAATATTAAGATTACAGAAAGATTAAAAGGTATGAGGATAAAGACCTTTTTAAACCCAGTTTCAGATCTGTGTAAACTTTATTGTAATTACCAAATTGCAGTATATCATTTTTGATTTTCCGTCTTGTCTTGTTTTCCATGTCGCATATTCTCCATTCATTCTTCAATCCTCCCTCCTCCTGCTCCATCCCTCCCATCTCTCTCTCTCTCTCTCTCTCTCTCTCTCTCTCTCTCTCTCTCTGTCTCTCTCCCATCTCATCTCTCTCATCTCTTTTCTCCAGAATAAGGGGTCCCTGCAGTTTGAGGACAAGTGGGATCTGATGCGGCCCATCGTTCTCAAGCTGCTCAGACAGGAAGCCGTCACCAAGCAGCAGTGGTTCGACTTGTTCACGTAAGAGCTGCTTCTCCACTCTGTCCAGCTCTTCCTCTGTTATGATCTAAGAATGTGGCCTGAGATATTAATCAAGTGTAATCATTTCCATTTAAACAGATTCAGTGAAATGTATTTTTGTGAATCTTTATGATCCTACAAAGAAAAACAATATGTTTTTAATACATCGTATCCCTAAAGGAGTTTAGGTCAGGGCCATTGGGAAAGCAGATACAGTTCAGTAGGGCAAATGCTTGATGTTTAGAAACTTAAAGTCTGAGGTGCTATTGGTATCAGAGTTAAAATTTTGATAGTGGGATATTTACACTGTAACCTACATAATACTTCATTACCCCAGTTTGTGAGAGGAATCCAATTTAGTTGCATTTAAATTTGGTCAAACTATGACTATAAGCTCATGAATAGCAATGAGTTTCAGAAAACATCTTGGATGTGAAGAACTTATTTAAGACACAGTGTTCATACTGATTATTTTGGTCAGTGAAAAATATGTTTTCATTGTTTTTGTTGACAAACATAACACTGGTGTAAAGTGTTTTGATGAGAAAGGAACTTCCACTGGATCAATACATCTGCAGCAGCTTCAAATGCTGCTGCTTAAGATATCCTGCTACCAAAAAGTAGCATTACCCTGAACAGAGAATGTGCACCATCCACTCGCAAATCACAGCCTGCTATTTCAGTACATGTCAACACAACACGCCTGAGATACATGGGCATAGATTTAAGCTACACATGTTGTACTTTACATAATCCCTAGACAATGTAGTAAATATTTGAGTAAGCCTTTGGTGGAGTGTACTCGCCTCATACACCTGGATGGAAAAGTATCTTGTTTCAGGTTCCTAACTGACACTACTAATACAAGTACTTCTCACAACAGAATGCTAGTTCAGCAACCTACTGTAAAGATGCTGTGAGGTTTCTGTTAGCACACTATAATTTGTTCATGCTTTGACATGTTTTCTTGTGTAGCTGGTTGGGATTCATTGTTTCAGCAGGGCAAATGTCTTTGCTTGCAAGTTGTCCTCCTCAGTGCTTCAGTTCTCTAAAATCTGTGACATTGATGTTTTACAACTATTTTGAGATTGTAAATTAAATATTTTGCTAAAAAAAAAAAATCACAAAAGCTCCAGATTGGCCTGATTTATATCTGTTGCCTGGCAACATGAGTGTATTAAAAATTCCACCAGAAAATTCCAGGAACTCCAAGAGGCTCGCAGTTTTCAGGGACAGCAGATCATTTTGGCACTGCCTTATTCAAAGTCATATTTACTTTATTTTTGAGTTTAGCAAACATGAAATATACTGTTTTAAATAGTGCATTCACATTTAGTAATGACTAATGTGTACTTAGTGATGCCTCATTTGCTTATTGTATTCTTCCAGAGATGTACATGCTGTGTGTCTATGGGATGATAAAGGGCCAGCCAAAATCCACCAAGCACTTAAAGAGGACATCCTAGATTTCATCAAACAAGCACAGGCTGTAAGTGGTGTGTGTTTGTGTCTTTATGTTGGGTCAGTTTTACTCACCGGTTTGATGTGTGTGTGAGTAAAAATGTGAGGTTTGCAACATAATTAAATTACAGTAACCTTGAAGCAGATCAGTAACAATATTCCATAAATTCTCTTTGTTGATGACTCTAGGACCACTTTTGCTTGACCTAATATTTTTCACTATCCTCAGGATACACGTCCATGCCTTTCTTGATAACAATGGCTTCTTTTTCGTGTTATTTAGTACGTGTTATTGAGTCGCCAGTGAAAGTTGGCTTTTAACGCTTTCACTGCACAGTGCTAAATAATTGCACCTTTGCAAAAGAGCTCTGAGCTTTAACAAGTTTCAAGAGTCCTCTAGTTTCAGCAGTGGCACTGAAGATTCCTTCCTGTATATGAAAATGTGACCATTATAGACGTGTGTGTTATCTACTCCATGCTGCACTGCTGCTTGAACTCTTAAGAAATGGATTTTGGGAATCTTTAGAAAATTCAGATTATATCAGTAATTGCAAAAATTGCCTGTGCTTTGAGCTGGAACAGTTTGAGTAGCTGAAATAGAAATGGATAACACACAGTTTAAATGGATGCAGGAATGAATTTATTTCATTGATTCAATTTAAACTACATATATAGAAAAAAATACTACAAGGAATAGAGCCTGAGTAAATCCTTTATCACAGGATTTCCCAGTTGACTTGTGTGAGTTTTGACTGTTGCATTTGTGGCCATGGCAGAGGGTGCTGAGCCACCAAGATGACACAGCGCTGCTGAAGGCGTACATTGTAGAGTGGAGGAAGTTCTTCACTCAGTGTGACATCTTGCCCAAACCCTTCTGCCAGCTGGAAATCACACTGATGGGCAAACAAGGCAGCAACAAGAAGACTAACGTGGAGGACAGCATTGTACGCAAGGTGAGACAAAATCAAGGACAGATAAAGGAAGGAGGAAGCTGGAAAAACAATGGGACAAGGCTAAGAGAAGTGGAAAGGCAGTAAAAACATAAGAGGAAAGCTGGGTAGCAACAAAAGCAATCTGGAAAACATGAAGAAGAAGGGTCAAAGACTGAGGAGAGGTGAAAGAATCAGATAGAGGACATGAGAGGAAAGATGGAAAGGGCAACACAGCAGCAGGGAGAACATAAGCATCACAAACATCAGACTTCAGGAGAGAGAGGCAGGAGGAGAAGTGAACTGAAAAGCAAAAGGAAATGATGTGACAAGAAAGCAGGACACTAAATCATAGAATAAGTGTGAAAGAGAAGAAGGCAAGAAATAACCTCTGCCTTGTAAAAAGCAAAGGTTGGATGATGAAGAGGAGGGAGGAAGCTTAAAGGTGGTGTGGATGTGAGAAGTGCCCACACACACACACGCACAGATCCAATAGCTTAAAGGGGCTTTAACAAAATATGCAGAAGTTCAATGTCAGTTATGTTAATTGGAAAGCTACTTTAAATCTTTAATCCATAAAATCAAATTGCTGCCTCTCCATACAACCTTGTCATTACTGAAGGCTGAGTAGATTTAATGTAATCATGCTTCTTGACCTGAGGCAGAGGCTGGATGTGTTAAAGGATGGTTAAAGAGTTTTCGTTTGTGGACAGAGACGATGTGGGTTGTGGGATATTATTAGGCAGGCAGAAGGAAGACGTTTCATTTAAAGCACTCATAAATAAAGTGGACTGGATTAGGGTCTTCATGGGGATGGAAGGAAAGTTTGTATTGTTTAAAAAAAAATTTATTACACTTTTGCATGCAGAGTCACATATTTGCTCATCTGTTATTGCCCCTGCCATCCATTTTTCCAGCTGATGTTGGACACGTGGAACGAGTCAATCTTTTCCAACATTAAGAGCCGCCTGCAGGACAGCGCCATGAAGCTGGTGCATGCTGAGAGGCTCGGCGAAGCGTTTGACTCTCAGCTGGTTATAGGAGTACGAGAATCATACGGTAAGACAGAGACACAATCATACAGGAAGTTATAGACTGTTTGCACGCACACAAGAAAGCAGCTTACTGAGAGAAACCAGGTAAAAACAAGAAAATGCAGAACACATTTACTTTCACTGCAATAATCTGTCAAGTCTAAAAGCCGACCTTATATGCAGTTGGTCCGTAATAATATATTTCCACAATGCCTAATATATTTTTGAAACAAATTTTTTATATGTTGGTGTATTTTATGTAAATGTTAGATGAAAACCCAGTTCAGTGTGTCACATGCAGGCAAACCCATGTTAGAAAGATTGTGTATTCTCTACATAAAAATCAGCATTCTCAAGCACAAGTCTAATAGGGTTAACTAGGCTCTCAGGTTTTTTGACAATGGAAATTATCTTTCTTGTTTACATGATTTAAGGAAGCAGATTGTTGCAGAAAATCGAGAGTTATCCTGAGTGTGTGTAAACACACTGAAAGAGGGGGAGGTAAGGATTGCAAAGTTAAGCAGAACCACAGAATGGCAGAAAGAAGTTAAGAGTCAGTAGCCTTTTAATTTCTATTCTTCTTTAAACCATCATTCCTGTTGCTGTAAATACTCTGTATCTGGTAGGATTTCCTCAGGAGCACAGGAGGTGATTTTTGGAATAAACAGAAAGTGATCAGGGTTGTGAGTTTGGCACCAAATATCGATATTATCATTAAGAACACTACAATAATGACCATTCTTTCTGTCCTTTCTTTTTCATCTCTCCATCTAGTAAACCTCTGTTCAAACCCAGAGGACAAGCTGCAGATCTACAGGGATAACTTTGAGAAAGCCTACCTGGACTCCACAGAGAGGTTTTACCGAACCCAGGCACCGTCCTACCTGCAACAAAACGGCGTCCAGAACTACATGAAATATGTACGTCATCATAACAATGATTACAACAATTATTACTGTTAAATATAATAACACCTGGTTACATTTACAGTATATACTAAAACTCTGTTGATGGAAGTGGTATCATTACTCCACTCACCAATCTACTTCGAAATATAAAGAGACACCTCCCAGTAAACCAGTTTTATATGAGTTGTGGTTATAACAGGTGCAATCTTTTAAGATAGGTGACCCTGACATATGGAACAATTTGTGCTATAAACTAGGCATGTGCAACTTTAT
Source organism: Lucifuga dentata (assembly GCA_014773175.1). Classification (NCBI taxonomy): domain Eukaryota; kingdom Metazoa; phylum Chordata; class Actinopteri; order Ophidiiformes; family Bythitidae; genus Lucifuga; species Lucifuga dentata. The sequence goes on from VXCM01001312.1 coordinate 18,038, forward strand.
AACATCACAGTCAAGGTTAGCTAGTCAAGGCGGACACTTACTGTGTTCTCGTTTATTACATTTTTGTAATATTTTTGTAATATCTATGATGTATAGGTGTAGTGAACATTTTTATTATGAGTGATACAAGTTGCAACTGTGTAAATCTGAGATTCAACTTCAGAAAGTATTCAGCCAACCCTTTTGGACAGGCATGAGCAGACATGGTGTGTGCATGTGTTGCATTACTGGTTTCTCTGTGTGTATATGTGTGATTGTGTGTTTTTTATGTGCTGTGTGTTGCGTCCTACAGTAACTGTTCTATGCTTCCCTGCAGGCAGATGCAAAGCTGAGAGAAGAGGAGAAGAGAGCACTTAGATATCTAGAGACACGTCGTGAATGTAATTCTGTTCAAGCAGTAAGTATCTACATACACAAACACTGGAGGATTTTCCAGGCTTATAGTTCTGTTTCTTTGGCTAATATTGTTCTCAAACCACTGAAAGATGAGGTATTTTCAAAATTATTCTGTTTGGTGTCTCATTTGATTACCTAAATAACTAATGAAGTACCGTATTTCAAGTAAAAATTAAAGTTCAGAAGGCTAAACACTGAACAAAAAAAATATTATTTTCAGTTGAGGAAGTGTGCCTTTTGTGGCATTTTGTTCATTTATGTTCACACAGCAGCTTGCTGTCATAATTTTTCAAACTGTTGAATATCAGATGTCAGTATCATTTTACTTCCATTCATGAAATCTTGCGTTTTTTGTCATGAGCTCAGATTACATTCTCATAACCACAGTTCTCTGAAAGAAAACTCTGACCTTTCAGACCTCTGAAGTTATTTGGTTTGTGTATTGATGTGAGCCTTCAGAATAACCTTTTGTTGTCTGTGTCTTCACAGCTTATGGAATGTTGTGTGAATGCTCTGGTAACCTCGTTTAAAGAAACAATCCTAGCTGAATGTCCAGGGATGATCAAACGCAATGAGACAGATAGTGAGTGTCTGTCTCTGCATTATTATTATCATCATATCATTAACGCGTTAAATTTGAAATATAAAACCTTATTTAAAGAGCAGTATACTACGTTTGCAGGACATGGTGGCTGACACATCCCAAAATTCGCAATCCTAGTCAAGTCAGACTAGTGAAGTGCAACATCAAATCTCTAAATACATTTACATCAAAGTTTCCCTGTTTTGCTGTTGTTATTTACTTTTGGATGTTGTCGTGTTGATCGCTCTGTCATTGCATTTCAGTCTTATAATACTGACCTCTAAAAAGTCTTAAGTTTTAATGCCAACTTCCTTCCCCCGGCGCAGAGCTGCGCCTGATGTTTTCTCTGATGGACAAGGTTCCCAGTGGGATCGAGCCCATGTTGAAAGACCTGGAAGAACACATCATCAACGCTGGGCTGGCAGACATGGTGGCTGCGGCTGAGACCATCACTACTGTATGAATTCATACATTCAAACACACACTGTGATTTACAGTACATAATATGGACAGCTTATTTAAAGTTTCAAGTGTGTGTGTGTGTGTGTGTGTGTGTGTGTCTGTGTCTTTGTGTGCTTATGTGTCCAGGATTCTGAGAAATATGTGGAGCAGTTGCTGACTTTGTTTAACCGCTTCAGTCGGCTGGTGAAAGAGGCCTTCCAGGACGACCCTCGCTTCCTCACCGCCAGAGACAAGGTCTGTGTTTCTTCACAACCTCCTCAACACAACAACAGACTTTATTTACAGTATATAGCACTTCTCACAAACACAAGTTACAAAGTGCTTACACAATGCTGTAAAAGGGCCACAGGCAACAAGAACAAAAACACTAAGCAATAAAAAAAGAATATATATCTATATGTGTGTGTGTGTGTGTGTGTGTGTGTGTGGACTGAGTCGGCTTCTCTGAGCCTGCTGCTCCAAAGACAAATGACAGCAACCGTGAATGCACAATCGCCTCTAGTTTTCAGCCTTGATCTCAGGACAGCCAGGTAACCCTGATTAGCAGATCTGAGGCTTCTCACAGAGGTCAAAGGGCACAGCAGCTCAAAACTGTTGCATCTAAATGTTTTTTTGTAATCAGAGCTTGTTGCTTTGTCTTGTTGTGTGAGGACAGTGAAGGACATTTTTGTTTTTGTCAAGTTAGGTAAACTTTATTTGTATAACCCATTATCATAGAATTATGTCTCAAAGGGCTTTACAGACACACACATCAACCGTTCCCAACCTAGTCAGACAAGGAAAGGCTCGCTAATAAAAAAACCTCTTATCATATAAGGGAAAAAATGGAAGAAACCTCAGGGGAGGTGATTCAAAGAGAGAGAGATTCGCTCTACTTTAATGGCCAGGTGAACAATAGGAGCTGCGGGTGGCAGAGCAGGCAAATTACAAAGACACAAAAAAAAAAACAATGAAACATGTCAAGAAGATATAAGATAAAATAAGCCATGATCCAGTAAGAGGATCCCGAAAGATGTAGTCAATCCTAAATCACAGTCATGATGGATTCCAGGGATGTTACATGAGATGTAACATAAGTCTGTGTTTGTTGTTCCATTCTCCTGCAGGCTTACAAAGCTGTCGTCAATGATGCTACAATCTTCAAATTGGAGCTTCCACTGAAACAGAAAGGGTGAGTGGAAAAGTTTGCTTTCTACTTGGTGAAGCAATCCATCCTAAAGATATTATCCAGACGCCTCCCGGAAAACCTACTTAGATATACTCAGGATGCTGCTACAAGCATCTAATTGCTTATATGTGTGTGTCTGTCTGTCTCCAGTGTGGGTATGAAGACTCAGCCAGAGTCAAAATGTCCTGAGCTCCTGGCAAACTACTGTGACATGCTGCTGAGGAAAACTCCTCTTAGCAAGAAACTGACCTCAGAGGAAATCGAGCTCAAACTCAAAGAAGTGGTAAGGCAAACGGGACTAGTTAGCATCGCTTTTACCAAACAGGGCTCATTTTTTGCTCTACCCTCCTCTGTTCTTACGCCTCTCTCTCTCTCCTCCTCCTCCTCCTCCTCCTCCCCCCCCCTCCTCCCAGCTCTTGGTGTTGAAATACGTGCAGAATAAGGATGTGTTCATGCGTTACCACAAAGCTCACCTGACCAGACGTCTGATTCTGGACATTTCAGCCGACAGCGAGATTGAGGAGAACATGGTGGAGTGGCTGAGAGTGAGTTATACACAAATACAGACAATAAGAAGCTCACAGGATGTAAACAGGTTTACACGTTAAAAGAAACCTGTTTAGAAATAAGTACTCTGAGTATTAATCTCTCATCTGCTTTCCTCACCTCTTTCCTTTCTCTTCTCTGTTATTTCCTGGTTTCTTCTACACGTTTCCTGTCTGCAGGAAGTAGGAATGCCAGCCGACTATGTGAACAAGCTAGCCAGAATGTTTCAGGATATCAAAGTCTCAGAGGATCTCAACCAGGTCTTCAAAGAGGTGCACAAACACAACAAGCTGGCGCTACCAGGTAGAACACACACACACACACACACACATATATGTCAGGGAAACATGCATAATAAGTAAGGTTTCATTCATATGGGCCACAAAAGTTTGCCAAAATCCCAAACCTTTCTCGCTGTAGCTTTAAGGACGCTGTATCATTTAATGTGCACAATCTGTTTAACAGAGATAAAGCTCCTCTTCTTTCAAAGCTAATTTTTAAACACACTTCCTTTCTGCTTCCCTTTCTGCAGCGGACAGTGTTAACATTAAAATCCTGAACGCTGGAGCGTGGTCACGGAGCAGCGAGAAGGTTTTTGTCTCTCTGCCTACAGAGCTGGAAGACCTGATTCCCGAGGTGGAAGACTTCTACAAGAGAAATCATAGCGGCCGTAAACTACACTGGCATCACCTCATGTCCAATGGCATTGTGAGTGAGCCGGAAAATGAATATGCAGGGTTACTGGCCCTAAACTTTTTGGAAATCATCACCATAAATGCTGATTTTATTTCTCTGTTATCTTTCTCAAATTATAGTTTTCATCTTGTATTTTAGTTTTTCTCCTTGCAATTTCTTATTGAGAGGTCACTGTGTCATTTCTCCTAGTCTCTTTTGGTCTTTTTTCTCATTTCATGGGTTCTATGCTCTCTTCTCATCTTTTTTCCTAACATATTCTTGTCTCTTCTCCTCTTCTCACCTTGTCTATTTTTATTTCCTTTCAGTGTATGTCTGTTTTCATCCTGTCTGTTCCTTTATTGCCTCCTTGTCTGACTTTTCTTCTCACCTCATGCTATCTCTTTTGTTATCTCCTTTCTTCTTATGTCTGCTGCTGTTCTCATTCTCTCCTCCTTTGCCTCCCCTCCTCATTTCCTCTCAGATCACCTTCAAGAACGAGGTTGGTCAGTACGACTTAGAGGTGACGACGTTCCAGCTGGCGGTATTGTTTGCCTGGAATCAGAGACCCAGAGAGAGAATCAGCTTTGAGAACCTCAAACTGGCCACAGAGCTGCCAGACGCAGAGCTACGACGCACCCTCTGGGTCAGATGAAGGACACACACACACACAGAAGTTATTTTAACACTAATGATGTTTAGAGGTATAATTTTGATCCAAACATGCAAAACCACCTTTAAAGTAACACCCAATGTATACATTTACACATATACAGTACATTTACATATATGTGTATATGTACACAATCTGAGCAAAGAAAAACATGGTGTCAACATACCCTTACATACTTTCATCATCAGTCACTTAACCTCCTCTTCCTCTCTCTCTGCAGTCCTTAGTTGCCTTCCCAAAGCTGAAGAGACAAGTGTTGTCCTACGACCCTCCAGTCAGCTCGCCCAAAGATTTCACTGACAGCACGCTCTTCTACGTCAACCAGGAGTTCTCACTCATGTACGACGAGAGGTTTCAAACAGCAAAAATATTTGAATCTGTGTCACCTCCCCCACCTGCCCCCAAGCCCACCTACTTTCTGTGACGTGATTTTGTCTGCTGTTTTCAGCAAAAACTCCAAGGTCCAGAAGCGGGGGAAGATCAATCTGATTGGTCGCCTACAGCTGACCACTGAGCGAATGAGAGAAGAGGAGAATGAAGGCATCGTTCAGCTTAGAATACTCAGAACTCAGGTACTAAAATAGGCAGTTACGGACATGGAACAAGGGGACGACGTATAGCTTAAGTTATGGGTTAAATTTAGACCTTTGACACAGCTTTTGCTGCAGGTTTTTGGCAAGCATTGGAAAAATGTACATGGATGGCGTAAGGTTAAAAGTTCTCACCATCAGCTGCAGAGAGATGAGGTTTGATCCATGTTAATGTGGTACCTCTGGTTTGGTTAAAATCTTCTAGAAAAGAGAATTTTCTGGAACTGATGATTTTTTTAAGTTTGTTTTTTACATTTCAAGATTATTTTTTTTTTAAATTCTAGATTTTTACTCTAGGAATTCTAAAGACTATTTAAAATATCTTCCTGAGTTGAATTTCCTAAAATCAAGTGAAAATCAAGAACTTTTTTGACATATAGAAGAAGTTTCAGGATTATTTTCTTGAATTTTGTGATGCACTTGCAGGTGAAGATAAAATTTTGAATTTAATTCCGAAATGTGTACGCAGTTGGTGTCAGTTGGTGCCCATGCATGACATTACCTTTTCTTCCTGTCCAGGAGGCCATCATCCAGATCATGAAGATGAGGAAGAGGATCAGCAATGCTCAGCTGCAGACAGAGCTGGTGGAGATCCTAAAGAACATGTTTCTGCCTCAGAAGAAGATGATCAAGGAGCAGATTGAATGGCTCATCGAGCACAAATACATCAAGAGGGACGAGGCGGACATCAACACCTTCCTCTACATGGCCTAGGCAGGGAGGGGGGAGCGCTTTCTTGCTCTGTTTTTTTTACACATGCGATCGACGCTTTAAACACTTAGAAGAGGAAGATAAAGAATGATGGGATGTGGTTTGGAAAAAACTGAAGGAGGAGAGGGATGATGAGTATGGATTCATGTTGAAGGACAAGGAAGAGAATTTTTTCTACTACAGGAAGAAGTGTGTTTTTTGTGTGTGTGAGAGATGCTGCCAGTTGTAATTGGAGTGTCATTTCAAAGCTTAGTGTTGAGTCGTCTGACTGGCTGTTTGTCTCTACCGCCCTCTAGTGTTGAGGAGAGGGACGGCAGCGTGCACCCTTTTCCAGCAGCTCAGAAGAAATAATTAGTGAATAATTAAATTAAATACTTCCTGCCTTACTTTTGTTAGCAAAAAACTGCAGAGGAAGAGGAAGAATGTGGAGGAGGGAGGGAAAGGAGAACAAACGGATTAAACTGATATCAGTCCTTTGCTTTCACTTTATGTGAAGCTGCCATCTTTGTGGCAGCCATGTTGCATCCTTCCCATTCAACATTTGTTTTATTTTGATTTGGGAATGCAAAAAGCCACCAGTGAAAGCTGCCCATAAGAGGAGTGGACACAGATTAGTTGATACTACCAAGGAGTATTTTGCCAAATGTGTTTGTGTGTGTGTTTTAGTGTGTTTGTGTGCATGGAGGGTGTGTGTGTATGCGTCTGTGAGTTTGTACTTTAAACAGCATGCTGCTCTATGAGATTTTGTTATGGAGGATCTGTCACGTTGGTTGTGGTTCCTGATGTCAGACCAGGGTGGAAATTTCAGACCAGTCTTCACTCACATGCTGGTATTTTCTGTTGTTCTTTTGTTTTTTTTCCCGTGGCTGATAAAGTTTGTCTACAGGTAAACAAGTATTGTCGTATTCGGGATGTGCTGGCCATTGTGGCTGTTGGACAACAAGCTTTTTTTTTTTTTGTCTTTTTCATACTGCTAACTATTTATTCTCTAGTAAAACTGTAACTCTGAACAATTTAAGATTTAATACCAGCTGAATACATCCAGCAGGGGAGTGTATACGCATCTAAAATCATGAGCAGGGACATGACTTTAAAAAGGTGAGGCAGTGAAAGAAAAAGATGCTCACACACACTATTTTGAAGCTCATCATTGGTCTTTGTTCATCTTCAACAAGAGCTAAACACCAACTGCAACACCAACAATTGCAGATGTTTATTAAGATATAAAGTCAATGAACTGCTGATTTTTTTTTTTGTGTGTGTGTGTGTTTTCCCAAAGCAGTATAAGTCTGAACTATCACAATGTGTTCATGTAGCCATATTTGTGTATGTGTGTGTGTGTGTGTGCGTGAAAGTGTGTGCGTGCGTGTGTGTGCGTGTGCGTGTGTTGCCCTTTCCTGGCCAAACCACAGGTCGAACACACAATCATTTTAAAGGAATGTCTCAACACATCAACACACACATTGACTTTCCAACACAAACTGAAGTTAACACACTCAGCATTTTTCTCATTGTACCGCTCTTGCATTGAGATTTGCTGATGCAAGATGTTGGCTAACCTTATCAGGTGTGATTTTAGGTGGCGTGATAGTTGACATGGCGGCTGTTTGAGTTCATGTACACAAAAATAATTCTTCTACATGAAGTTCATGACTGGAAAAAACTCAGTTTGCACTTAAGATGTCTCATTTTTATTCCAAAAAGAGACCTTTGATACTTAACAAACATCAGTGCTTTTATAAAAAAGATTACTGGCACAAAACTTAAACACACTGGGATACTATTATGTCATAAATAGGTCAATATATTTTGGAAGAAACTCGTCATTAAGGTGTAGCACTAATAGAAATGTGGAAGCTCATCTGCAGGCACCCGGAAGATCTGGAATAGCTTGGAAAACATGATCATTTTGCAAAGTCCTGCATGGTTTTTCCCGTATTTGAACAACAAAGAAAATATTCCAGTTGCCAAACTAATTTTTGGGTCATAAATATACCTTAAACGCACAGTAGACCCCAACTGATACTGAAATTGATATTGAAGTGTTAAAAACAAGAACAAGTGGCTAATTTTTTTTTTTTTTTTTTTTTTANCCCCCCCCCCAATAGAACAGTAAAAAAAATTTTTTTAAAGTTATGGTAAAACATTCATGTAGGGCGAGTTTCTTTGCCAGCATAAATGCCAATATTTGATATTGATTGGGTGCTAACAAAAACAGACCAGGAGACAAATCACCCTTGTTAATATTTTGCTGCTAGATTTGGATCTTTTTTGTCGAATCTTCGACTTTATTTTGCATTTTTGTTCATTATCATTATAATAGTGCAGTCTGACACAAATTAAAAAGATCAAATTTGCAACAGGTTTGCTAAAGGGAAAAAAACAGAAGAAGACAAAGCAAAAGACTGTGAAAGAGAGCTGGTCTGATTGTTTGGTAATCATTTTTTTCCATGCTTTGTGTCCTGGTTTTGCTGATCTATGTTGTTTTTTTTTTTATGCCATGATAGCAGTATGACTCTAAGGATGCTAGTGCTGATCCAACAATCAAAACAACTGTTTGATGGCTTGACATCAAACTTGGTACAGACATTCATGGTCCCCAGAGGATGAATTCTTATCATTTTGAGGACACCTTGATTTTTCTGTGTGTATTTCGTTCTTGACACAACATTGTGAAAAGTAATATTTGGAATCCATGACATGTTGTGGACAATCATGGTCCTCAGAGGATGAATCCTAATGATTTTGATGACCTCCTGGCCTTTCTTCTAAAACCATCTTGAGGTTCAATTGTCAGCTTTGTATGCAACACCAAAATATACAGGATGGATTGGTATTTGTTGAACAAAATCATGCTCCTCACAGGATAAACCCTTTTGATTTTGTTAATAACATGGCCTTTCCTCAAGCACCACCCTCAGCCAAACGTGACATGTTTGCCCCACTAGTGGTAAGATTCTGAGAAGAGTTTTGTCTTCATCTAGCAGTTTTATTTTTGAACGAGCATTAAAGCCTCACGTAGCATGGTTAATGGTTATATACTTGAGTTTGGTATTAATCTTGTTTTCATTGGTAGTTATATGAAACTGGTCATAAAAAACAGTCAGTCATTTTATACACAAAAAGATTGAATGATTATTCAAAAATAAGGCAAAGTTTTATTCATAATGAAAATCATTAGTGGTAATCAATAGTCCCTATATAAGAGCCACACAGTCCAATTTCTACATTTGCAGTTGTACAAAAAAAGACCAGAATGAATTGCAATCTTGTGACATCATTTGACCACAGCCGTTCCTTGTGCCCACAAGCTGAGACTCTTCTGTATGTTATCATAAAGCATTCTTGGAAATTTAGGCAAAGGCAACCTGGCATAGAATTACATTTTACCTCCAAAAATTCCCTGAAAGCATTCAGCATCATGATGATGATAGTGTAATCGGGTAAAACATGTCCTTTTCGTTCATGAGTGCATTACTTTGCACTTATGTCTTCTTTTGTCCTTTTTCATTCAGTATGAACACCTGGGTGGCGATTGATGGCATTCCCAAACCTTCTGGGCTTTATGTTGTTTGCTTTGGGATCGGATGAGTTGGGTTTATCACATCAGATCACACAAAAAGCTCCAGAAAGTTCAGACAATCACAGGATTTTAATTTGGATGTCAGTTAGGCATTGTCTACTTTTATGTGGTTGTCCAGCTGCCTCCATCGAGGACTTGCCAAAGGATAAACCAAATTTGTAACCACAGTTTCACTCAGATCTGATTAAAAACACAGACAAGAATGTTTATAAGAAATTTCACAATGTAATTCATCCATGAGCACCTGTAACTTTTTCTTTCAACAGCTTTAAATAACCTGGGACATGTCTGACACCATATATTGGGCCTCAATTATTGGTATTTTTTTCCTGGTATTTAATAATCTAAAACATCAGTCCCTTATTTGGTTTTCTTTTTATAATTTGATGACCTTAGACAGTTTCATACAATATGTGCAGCAGCAGAACAAACCTTTTTCCCGACATCAGCCACATAGCTGTGACAGTAAGAAATTTGTTCATCAGCGTGTGTAAACAAACTTAGCAGTGTTTTGTTTTGTTTTGTTTTTTGCAGTATTTACAGCATTCAGAGTAGCACTTTCCTCTAATGTAACTTTCTCTTAAAACCAATAAATCATCTTATTTCACTGCCCATTTTACTACACTGTATTTTAAAGCCATATTACACTATAGTTTATCTTGTAATATTTTGTCAAAAGAATGATCAGTGTAAACTGGTGAAACTCATCTTTCTCTAGTTTTTTTTTTTTTTTTTTNTTTTTTTTTTTTTTTTTCTGTTCTCTTGGTCATAAGTGTGAGGTTTGACTTCAGTCGAGGTTTAAGGAACTTAATGGACGCTCTCAGCTGAAAATGGTTTTGCTGGCTCGAGTGCAGTGATGGGTTTCCCCATTTAAACGCTCCTACCCGCTCATCACTGCGGCCTGCAGAGGGCTTGCAGTCTTGTGTGGTGACAGACTTGAATGAATTTTTTTTTCAATCACAAGATAAACCAGCTGAACATCAAGTAAAGGTGTTAAACTATGTGTTGTCAGATGGGAGGAGAGTGATTCAACTACTTTGATGTGTTGTATTGTTTTGTTCTGGTTAATTTTTTAAGTTGAATAATTTATTTCCTGGCAAAATAAAAAGAACTGTAAAGAGAGATTGAGTTTTATTTTTCTACATGCATATTTTCCTCTCTCTCTCTCTCTCTCTGTTAAATAGGATCTCACGCACTTCCAGCCATTGATTTTTTTTTTAACCCTCTGAAGTCAAAGCTAATCAAAAAAATGACATTTGATTCTAGAAAATTCTTAATCTATTAGATTGTTCAGTCTAGAAGACTAAAATAATTCTTGGTTAAAATTTACAAAACTTTTTTTTAAAGTTAAATTCTTCCATCTATCTATCCATCTATCTATCTATCTATTTTTGCAGGTCGGTGTCTTTTACTTTAAACATGTGAGCGCTACATGTGAGTGCCAAAAATAATGGATTGTTCCTTTAAAAAAAATTCACGTTGCATCTTTTTTCTTCCGACGGGGTGGATAATATACATTTATATTTCCCTTGCTTGGTTAAGTGTGAGCTTACTTACAAGAGATTTCATATTAAGAAATTTAAAATTACGCTTATATATTACTAGGTTGAGAAAATAACATTTAGACAAACATTTGTATCGACATGAGAACATATATTTCATATGTCCCCCATAAAATGGTTGGTATCGTCCATTCCCCGGAAGTAGCAGTAGCCGATACATTCAGCCTCTGAAAGATAGCAGGTGGAACTGATTTGACTGGGAGTTTGTGATAAAAAGTAAGTGTTTGAAACTGTTATCATCTTTATCAGTGTGGAATATTAAATATAGAGAGAACTATCTCGGTATTCGTTTTAATTCGGTTTAGACAAACTTTAAAGTCCCCGGATTCGTATTGACAGAAGGGCTAACGCTAGCAGCACGGCTCTGAACCCGCCGGGCTCGCTAGCTAGCAAACAAAAGGAATCTAGTCTTCAGCAATAAATCCTGACACTTCAGAGAATATTCTGGGGTGATAAATCTGAATAGTTGCGTCCTGTATTGTAATTACAATGTTTTAGCGATGTATCAGTTGCGAAATGTAGTCAGTGTTGTTTCCAATGGCAGCTTTCATAACATTGGTAGCTCGCCGTGTTTTAGCTAGCAGCAGTAATTCGGTGTCAGGTTGGGAGAAAATCCTAACTCTTTAATTATAATTTTGTAACTAAACTCACAGGAGCTGTTAAATTCCACCTTTAGTTAACTGTGGACACCAGTTAATATTCTACAGTTTTTTTTTCCCCATCTGTATTAATCTGATTAAAGTGTTTTACATAAAGAGCTGTTAACTTTTGAATGTGCTGACTGATTTACCAGCCCTACTGCTGCGACTCAGATGTATTATATAGTTTTGGGAAATGGTGCATAATAATTTTTCAAATACGACATAATGTATATCTGCCAAGAACTGTAATAACTGTACTGCAACTGCTAAAAACAAAATGAGAGATAAAGAAGTGGCCCTCTTCACTTCACAATTTTTCCATCCAATTTTTGTTTTAATGATGTGACTATTTCGTTTACATTTCTATCAAATTGTATCTTTTAGCATTAACAACAATTTTTTTTGGATACATTGATATCCAAATAATGTTTTATACCATGGAATATTTAACCATTAGCATTGTTGACCTGATATTTTATTGTTTCTTCAAGGACCATGCCGGTGGTTTTCAGTGTTTGAGCCCAATACATACAAGCTGCATAATCATTACCTTATGGACAGCCATTTCCCACAACACATTTACATATGGCATTTATGGAGAAATTAAAAAATAACTATCCCTTCTACATTCGTGTTAGCAGGTGACGCATTGAATTTTAAAGTGGGTGTACCACCTGAACATTTTATTTTGATTTATTAGGGAAATTTGGCAGAATAACAGGAAAACTAAAATATAGCTTATGTTTTGGAAAATGGTTGTCAGTAATGTAACGTGTATGCAGATAGTATTTCTTGGGCTTAAACATGTAAACTCACCAGTATGCTTCTTTAAGGTGTGGAGATGTTTTTAACAAGATATTTACTTTCAGAATATCAGCTTCTTTTTCAGTGGGATATGGTTTGATATAGAAGCTCTCAGTCGGGTTAATTGTTAATTATGAGCTGTTCTCTTGTAGGGTCAAGCAGCGCGATCTGGAAAACATCAATACAATATCTGAAACACTGGATGAGTTTGTAAGTTGCTCTGTTAAGTCTTACGTTAGCCTCAAAGCTAATGCTCTCCCCAGAGGTTTTTACTACAATAACACTGGTAATCCTTTGTTTGCAATCCAGTGTAAAGTAACATTTCATCTGTAAGTGTTTTCCAGAAACATTATACAGCTGTTATGTGTGTTTGACTTTTTCTTTTTTTTTTTTTTTTTTTTTTTTTGTAGAATCTGTTAGACTTGAATGGACAAGGGAACCGGAAATACACAGGTATGCCATGCATCCTCCACATTTTATCTCTGAATGACTTATTGATTTGTGTGGATGAGAGGTAGATATGTTTGTCTTTCTTTCTCTTCTCTGCCCATTTGTATTATTCTTTCTTTCCCTCATGAAGCCCAGCTAGTGAAACCCAGTGAAGGTTTGGTGATGCCTGTTAAGAAGAAGAGAAAGTTCCCTGATACAGATGACCATGAGCTCAGGAAGTGTAAAATTACGAGGTAACGTTCCACTCTGTTAACCTCCATCTGTGTTTTTTGTGTATCAGTGTGTGCACAGATTCTGCTTGATCCCTAACAGTGCCTAGATCTGTTTTGCAGCATGTTGGTCTGAACTAACTAGGACTGGGTCTCATTCACACATTTTAAAGGACCATACTGGCGATCATGCAGGTTTGAGCCCAATATTTATAACCCACATATATTTTATGTTACTGACAACCAATTTCCAACACATAAAACCATATTTTACTTTTCCTGTTATTTTGTCAAAACCTTAACCTTTCAAAATCAAATGCTCAGGTGATACCCCCATGTTAAAATTCAGTGTTTCAGCTTCTAACACTTGTAGAGTCACCACTGTAGAAGATACGGTCATTTTAATTTCTCGGAAAAGCCATCTTCTCCTCAGACTATATTTCCTGGTGGAGAAATCCATCGTCTTCCGTGCAGCTCCATGTTGGATCAGTTAAATAAAGTTACTTCAACAAAACATCTAATAGAAAGCTGTGGCTGTGATGGATTGAGTATATCAAGCGTGTTTCAAGTCTACAAATTGATTTTAAAATTTTCCGCTAAAGTAGTATATTTTTGGAAGTGGTTGTCAGTAACGTAATATGTATATGGATTGTATATATTGGGCTCAAACATGCACGTTTGATGCATAAACAGTACTTTTTGGTACTTACAGAGAGTCTTGGTTTGAAAGTCACATACTGCTTTAAAATTTAAAGAAACTCTTCTTAGCTTTTAGAATGTTCAGTTTTATAAAGCAAAATTACACCAGACATTTGTTCTTGTACATATCTTTATTTATGGCTGCTTTGGGATATTTAAATTCTCAGTACCCAGCCCTTCCCAGTAGTATTTAAACATTTGGTCAGTACTGATACTCAACTCGTTGGACAGGATGCTCCCTGGCTGAATCCTGCCTGATCCTCCCTGTGTCAGCCTGAAAAAGAACTGGCAGTTTTTAGGATGACGGGTTTATCTTACACCTGGCAGAAGGCGTAGCGAAGCCCTCACCTTCTCGTTTTCCTCTAGAGTGTGTTTGTGTGTCGAGGGAACGCGAGTAGGTGGTGGGGGAGGTCAACACTGCATTCAGAGAGAGAGGGAGAATGCAGCCCTGGCAGTTACGTTATGGTGTGTGTGAAGTAAACGTGACTGTCTTCTTGCCTGGGGAACATGGCACTCAGCACATATTTGTCCTCTTAATCACTTGACAGGATGGAGGAGGAGGAGGAGGAGGACAGATCATTTATTCTGTCAGTACCAGGAAAAGGTTTTGCAGAGCTCCAGTCTTTACAGCTTGGTGCACTAGTGCTCCTTGCAAATGTTGCCCCCTATTTGGGCGTGGGGTGGTGGTGGTGGTGGTGGTGGGGGCGGCACATCTGTGTGTAACAGCACCTGTACAGTTTTGTTTGGAATCTATATCATCACACTGTTACTTTTTTATTAATTGTATTTCTAGATTTTATTTTTAAAGCTGAACTTTTGGTTTTTGTATCTAGTCTCGCTCGACCTCAGATCCGCGGTGCCCGGCCAATCAGCTCTGAGAAGCCATTCTCCAGTAAGAAGTGCCTGGCCTGGTTCCACGAGTGCGCGGGCCCGGACGATGAGATCGGACCAGAGGCCATGGAGAAGTTCTGTGAAGACATTGGTGTGGAACCAGAGAATGTGAGTCTCTCTGACCAAATTGTCTTTAACCTGTTGAGTTTTGCAAGTACTGGAAATGCAACTAAATGCTACTAAAAGCTATTAAAAGCAACTAAACAGCACTGAAAATCTAGTTTTTGCTGACCTCTAGTGGCGGAAGTTCTCACTTTACTGCAGTGCTGTAGATAGGTACTCAGGATGTGTTTTCTACCCTGTAAAATTGCTGTTCAGTGGTATGATAACAGAACATTTCTGTGCAACAGATTTAAAGGATCATACCAGTGATTTTGCATGTTGAGCCCAACCCACATAGAATTTTGAATACAACCCACATACAATTTTTTTCCTAGTGTGAACCTCTCAGTGGCAATTATTTGGTTTTTATTTATGTGTGACATCATTAACAACTGGACCTTTTGTGGTACAAGTGAAACAAGTGCCTATGAAGTGCATATTATACGTTTATTACTGGTCTGTGTCTTATTTGTTGACCACCTTGAGGAAAAATTTCTTTTCAAGTCAGATGCTTTCCAGATTCCTTGGAAAACAGAATTTGAATGCATTTCAGTGCTCCTATATTTATGTTTGGCTAGGAATACAGGACATGTGTATTTAAGTCTTGTATTTGTGATCCTTTTTTTTTTTTTTTTTTTTTNTTTTTTTTTTTTTTTTTTTGTGACAGTCCACTTTCATGGAAAATCAGTGCCTTTGTATGATTGAGGGAAGCTATTTGTAAAGCAGAGCAGGCAGTGTGACAATATTTTTTCCAGGAGTGAATGAAAATCACTTTTACACACACACACACACACACACACACACACACGCACACCAGATGTTGATTTTAATGTTCACCAGGATGAAATTTAAGATCTTCTTCTTTGTCTCTCTCACAGATTATCATGTTAGTATTAGCCTGGCATCTAGAAGCAGCAAATATGGGGTTCTTCACAAAAGAGGAGTGGCTCAGGGGAATGACCGTATTACAGTAAGTAGAGTTTA
Source organism: Lucifuga dentata (assembly GCA_014773175.1). NCBI lineage: Eukaryota > Metazoa > Chordata > Actinopteri > Ophidiiformes > Bythitidae > Lucifuga > Lucifuga dentata. Next base: position 33,764 of record VXCM01001312.1, read on the forward strand.
ATTTCAGATTTATTGCACAATAAATATATTCTGCATAAATGTAAAACTACACCACAAAATAAAACACAAAGCAGAGATATTGTAGGGCTGATATTGAATGTAAAGACTGTGACTGACTTTTATTTTTTAATAATTACAGGTGTGACTGCACAGAGAGGTTACAAAGCAAACTGGATTACCTGCGCGGGGAACTCAACGACTCTGCAGCCTTTAAGAACATCTACAGATATGCCTTTGACTTTTCCAGGGTGAGTTTGCTGCTTTATGACATCCTCTTTTTGTTGCTTTACTCACCACTGAGACATTGTTTTCCTTGACTGTGGCTTATACACAGTTCAAATTAAAACCAGAATTTCTTCAGTTTCCTGGATTTGTGCCATCAGACAGCACCAAAGCTTTACAACAGCAATTCTGATGTTTCCACTCACATAGGCCTTCTCTCTGTTTTTGTCTCTATCTTGTCACTGTCTGTTCATCTCAGGATAAAGACCAGAGGAGTTTGGACATGGACACGGCTAAATGCATGCTGGCCTTATTACTGGGGAGAACGTGGCCTCTTTTCCCAGTTTTTCACCAGTTTCTGGAGGTAAATCTCCCTCTCCTGTGTGTTTCCATCACAGAAAAACAACAATGCAAGAACTTCATTTTTTGACAGTTTTCTTTTTCTCACCCACCTCCTTCCCTCCCTCCCTCCNCCCTCCTTCCCTCCCCTCCCCTAGCAATCTAAGTATAAGGGGATGAATAAAGACCAGTGGTATAATGTTCTGGAGTTCAGCAGGACCATCAAACCTGACCTCAGCAACTATGATGAAGATGGAGCCTGTGAGTAAACACATTCAGTAAGACTTTTTGACACAGTGTATAGCTATCGTGCAGTCATTTAACGTGTATGCAGGTAGTATTTACTGGGCTCAAACACCCAAAAACAGCAGTATGGCCCTTTAAAGGGTTTTATTGTTTGTTTTTCTGCAGGGCCAGTGCTTTTAGATGAGTTTGTGGAATGGCAGAAAGCTCAATCAGCATCATAGCATCAAAGATGTCAGCGCCAAACCACCAAAAAAGGAGGAGGGAGAAGAAACAAAAAAAGAAAGGAGGATTCTCTCTCTCTTCTGAAAGATAAAAGCAAAAACACCAGTTTCAGTTCTCACCACCACTTTGATGGACTATAGTGTACACAAATACGCACACAGAGTCATGCCTATGGACTCGACACACCACTCACTTCCCAGCAGAGATGGTCTTGTGCATCTTCAGCCTGTTGTCAGAGCTTGTTCTCGCTCACTGACTGTTTATAGTGTTATTTAGGGAGGAAAAAAGTTGTTAAACTGGGGGAAAAAATGAGCTGAAGAGGAGCTGTTAAATTTATGTTGTCTTGATAATTTTTTTTTTCCATTTTTAGTCTTGTTTATAGATGTTTTCACAACAATAAAGGAAACTGAATTGTGAGGAGTTGCTTCTTTGTAACTGAACCAACTGAGTTGTTTTCATTCACCAAACAAGCCTTTTATTTTATGTGAATATTGATATTTACAGAACCACATGTGCATCAGCAGGACTTGTGTATATTTAGTACATTTTAATCTGTAAAGTGATTGAGGAAATTGGAAGTATTTTTATGTGGTTTTTGGTGCTGAACAGGCTGCACTGACTTTGTCTAATTTAGATAATGTGTGTTCTGATTAATGTGACCCCAGATGGTCAGGTTGGACTGAACCATCTCACTAACCTTTGTTACGTTACTTCTGCCAAGGAGGTAATGTGATCACCAGCGTTTGTTCATTATGTTTATCTGTCTGTTTGTTAGCAGGATATCTAGAAAAGTTATGGGAGACAAACAGATAATGTTGAGAGGAAGAAGTGCTTAAATTTTTGGAAGTGATCTGGATCCAGAAGAAGGCTTTGCCCATAAAATCCTTGGTGTAGTTATGCGCTCTTCAAGTGCCTTCTTGTTTAAACTAAAAATGGTTTCTTGTCAGTATAAACAGTCCACTGGATTGCATCAGATGTTTTAAAAGGGACATTTACAGATTTCCATATCCTTATTTTTTCATTAGGGGGTCTAATTTTAAATCTTTAAAATTCTTTAATGCACAAAAAACACTTTTAATCCAGTTTTGCTCTTCATTGCTGCAGCACTGCTGTGCACACTGATGAAATCGGGTTTGGGTACTGTCCCTTTAAGGCTCCCTACTATTAGATGTTACACAATTAAAATAATTAGAGTAAAATACTTAAAGTGACAGGAGCAACATTATTATAATGATTTTCAGTGAAATCTTCAATGAAAGTAAAAAAAACAAAAACAAACACCTGCTGATGTCACAATATCTGAACTAATAACACCACTATTCTTCTAAGGCCAGAATATTTGGTGCAACTATGCATACATGTACATATGATGGCTGCCACGCATATCCTGCACTATACTGAAGCGTTGGCTGCACGTCCAAAAATAACGCAACGCATTTTCAGGTTGCAATACCTACAAAAATCATGGGGGCAGTCATGTCAGCTGTTGTTGCTGTTTTGTTTTTTCACCTTTGTAACATAAGTAAAGGTAAAATGCTGATCTTGTCAATTATAGCAATCTTTATTTACATCATCTTTGCTGAGGAAATTGGAAGTATTTTTATGGGGTTTTTGGTGCTGACCAGGAATGATTTATGTTTTGGCTCTCACTGCCCACTGGTGGATATAGTATGTAATCCTTGAGATCGGTGTAAATTGTGCAAACGAGAATGTGAACAGCACAGCTCGCATATCAATTATGCAAGCAAGTGCATACGTAGTTATGATCAAGTATAATCCTGAGTTAACACTTACTCATATTCAAATTGTGTTTATGCAACACAATTTGCACTTAATGGTGTAAAATGTGCAAAATCATTTGAATTGTCCTTTAAACTCTCTTCACATGTTTTTGTTATTTTGTCCACCCTGTGTGCATCAGACCTCCATGTGGAAGAACGGTCTCTCCTCCTTTGCTCTCTCTCCTTTAGGAGCGTCCATTGGTCCTTTTGAGGCAGCAGCCATAATAGCGTTGAGGCGGGTCAGGGAGAGGGAGCGCTGTTTAAGCCTGGGGGCGGGGCCTGGCTCATCAGGGGTGGGGTCTGGAAGGTGGGCATATCGCTGCCCCTCGTCATCGTACTGGTACAGGCGAATCACTCGTCGGGTTGGGAGACGGGGCATAGACCCTGAATGCACCACCTCTTGTTTTTCTTTTCCTCTCTCACTTCTGGTTGTCATCCCTTCATCCTGTTCTTCACTCATGATCTCGTCTTCGCTTTCTGCAGACAACTGCTCAGAATCACTGCTACCATCCATCTTTCCATTTTCCTCGCTACTCTTCCCTCTCCCAGCTTCCTCATCCCCCTCTTTCTCTTCTCTTTTCACTGTCTGCTTTTCTTTATCCTCTTCCTCTTTTGTTTCCTGCTCTCCCTTCTTTCCTTCCTCACTTTCTCTCCTCCCTTCTTTCAACTTTTCATCATCCTCACTCCCTAAATTCTCCCCAGCTGCCTCTGTTTCCTTCCTTCTCCATCCCTTCTTTTCCTCCCTGCTTTCTTTTCTTATTTCTCTCTCCTGTCCATTTTCCTCACTCCTCATTTTTGCCCCAGCTGCCTCCTTCTCCTCATCTTCCTCCTTTCTCCATTCATTCTTTCCATCCCTCTCCTCTCCCTCTTTACTCAACCTTTCCTCATCTGTTTCAGTTGTTGACTGTTCAGACTCACTACTTCCATCTTCTCCTGACAGGTTGATATGATTGGTCTCTTTCTCCTCCTTTCTTTTATTTTTCTCCCACGCTCTTCCTCCCTCCGCCTCCTCTGTCCCTCTCTCCTCCTCTTTTACATGGTCACATCCCTCCAGGTAAGCTGTGGTTTCTGGCTCCTCTTCTCTTTTTTGCCGGAAGCTTCTCTGAGGTTTGGCAGGGGGAGATGAGGTTGTAGTTGACATTGTCGTCTCCATGGTTGCACCAGTTGCAGAGTCATCGTCTGACTCTGATTCCATCCGGAGAGCCTGGTTATCATACACAGGTGGCAGGGTTGTCATAGTGACATTGTGGCTGTGGTCTGTGGTGTCACTTTGCCATCTTTGTTGCCGTAGTGATTGCATCCTCATAGTGGCAGCACCTAAACACCTTAGAGGAAACAGTGTAATAACACAATTTATAAACCATTTTTACAGTATGTCATGATAATGACAGAATAGTTAGTTCAGATTTCAGGAATCCCTGGACGTACCTGAGAACATGCGCTCTGCTCAAAGCTCCGGCGCTGAATCCCAGCACAAACGTCAGCACCACCGAAGCTGCTACAGCTCCCGCAAACTGGCCGTCTGAGACTCCCTCCTGCTTCTCCTCCCCAACAACTCCTCCAACGTCCCTCCTGAGTCTGAACACACCTGAGCTGCTGTCCTGACTGAGTGGATGCTCTGCTTGGTGAGCAGCTGGTTTGAGTCCAGCCTGCAGATATCCTCTGTACTGCTGGTTCATTTGGTTCTTCTGATCAATATGGAGCTGGTATGGCCAGAGTGTAATTTCCTCTCTGTCCCGCACAAGGCAGTAGTACAAGCCATTGTGAAGATGACTGGCATTAGTGATGAGAAGGTTGCCATCATGGTGCATAAAGACAGGGTCCAGGTTACCATGGCTACCAGGGCTCTGGAGGTCTCCAAATGGAGTGTGCCAGTACTGGACCACACCTGCATGAGACAGGAAAATCAGTTACATTCAGAACACTTTTAGACAAGTACTGTACTTAAGTATCATTTTAAGGGACTGGTATGTTACTTGGATATTTCACTTTTCTAACATAGAGAAAAATCTAGTAATATAGTACTTTTTACTCAACTACATTTGCCCAGTATCTAAGAGCTGTAATTGCAAGTACTTTACAGGGAAAGATATTATCAAATTTACATTTCTTCTTTATTTCTTTCCTTTGTGTTTTCTTCTGCTATTCCTTCTTTCCTTCCCCTTTTATGTAATTGATCTGACACATGAAAATCCAACAAGCTAGAGATGCAAGGTTTTCATCTCATCGTTGAAAATATTCTTCACAGTTGTTCAAATGATGATCTTGTTTTTTTCCCCAAATACTTGCTTACTTTCACTTAAGTTAAAATAAATGCAGGATTTTTACTTTTATTGGGTTTTTTGTGTTTATTCTTGTTATTGACCTTACCCTTTCCTTGTCCACAGCTTAAAGTCAGCTCTGCCCCTGGATAACCTTTGACCTCCCTGGTTGGCTGGATGGTCAGAGGGTGCTGGTGTCTGCCTGGAGTCGCTGAGTGAGTTAGTAAAGTTGTGAGCAGCGCCAGGCTCACAAACCACCTGGTTAACATTTTTATTCTGGACAGGAAATAAGAGTCAGAGGTATTTTTACAATCTAAGTGCAATAAAATAACAAGAATCTGCCTCAAATCTCACATAATACTGAACAGGCTTCAGGTAAACAGAGTAAAATAAACTCTTATATAAGCAGGAGCTGAATGACCACAAGAGGCCAGAAACAGGCAATACTATTCCTGACAAATTCCGCAAACATTAGTTACTGGTGGAAACGTGCGATCTTCTGATTTCACATTAATCATCAAAAAGTGAATATCTTTAAAGGAACATTCTGACACTTTTCAGCTTGTTATTGGAAATTTACTGAGAACATAAATATTAACACTGTAAATTTATTGAAATTTATTTGTTGAAATTTATTGAAAAATTTCTGGTACAGGATTTATTCTCCTCTTCACCAGACTCAAACAACAAAAACAATATACAACAAAACAAAATACAATTAAAGCAAGAAAAATAATCTTGGAGAAATATTAGCGGCAGAGTTTCACAATACATGTCCACAGCGTTAGGTGTTAGATATAATCTATACAAATAAGTCACATTAGGATTAGACCAATATGTCAGTTTTCCAGTTTTGAGCCAATAGTAGCCTTTTTCAAAATATCAGTTCTGTTGTCCACCTCAGCAGTTTATAAATATGCTGTACTTTTGTTCAGAGAATTAAAACACATTCAGCTAAAAAAAAATTGCAATTTGATGATTTAAATTGATAATTTAAGGTAAAGTAACAGTAAAGCAAAATAATGTCAGACTGCATCAGTTTTCATCGATGAAGAAAAAATGACTAAAGCTGAGTGAAGACGTGTGATACTAAGTGCAATCAGAGTTAGTCTGTATTATATTTACCTGTGACAGCCTGGAATTCCTTCAACACACAGCCTCGTTACCCTTTTCTTGTGAAAACACACATTTTCTGATGGAAGTGTTGCTGTTGGTGTGTTAAAGTGTAAAGTGCAGTTTCTCACATGACACCATGGATGCCTGGTCCCCTGATGATGTTAAAGATTAATAGCATCACTGAGACAGTGACAGCATGTCATAAAACCACCTGCTTTCTCTACATCAGCAGTTTGCACCTACCTACCTACCTACCTACATAATTCCCCAGGTATGTTTCTACCTAGCTACGCACTTACCTACCTACCAACCTATCTACCCACCTAGCTATCTACTTACTTATCTACCTACCTACCTACCTACCTTTTACCCAGCTACCTACTTCCCCAGATACCTATCTAGCTACCTACCTACAGTATGTAGCTACCTGTGTACCTCCCTACCTACCCAGCAGCTACCTACTAACTAACTACCCTTAGTCTTGATGATGATGATCATGTTGATGATGATGATGATGATGATGGTGATATTGGCGATATTGTGTGGTGTGATTGGTGTGATATTGATGGTGCTATTACATGAATAGTGGCCTGGGATTTTCTTTATTTTGTTTAGGAAAGCATTTATTTTGTTGCACCTGTAGTTACTATACTATCCAACAGAGGTCACTGGTATATAAGAGAAACTTGCCTGAAGGCAAGTTTCCATCCATCTTTTTAAAATCCTTTCCAAATGTCATAACATTTTAAAGATGTTCCCTAATTTTTTTAGGCTTTGAATTGAAGCTGTTTTATATTTCCTGTATTTTGTCTCTTGTTTTGCTGTTAACGGCTTTTGAGGAGAAATAAAATAACTCAGTGTGCTTGGCAGATGTTGTGTATATTATGTGATGTGTTTATATTCAGACTTTTCCTGGACGGCAGTGTTGGACTAAAATCTCCACTCCATGCTGCCTTCAATCCGTCTATGCTCTGACTTCTGAATTCAGCAGTTTTAAATGTGATATTTAGCATTTGATTACTTTTGGTCAGACTTTGGCAGCTGCTGGTTTTGAAAATTTAGGTCCTTTTTCTTCCTGTGTTTACAAAATCATTGGACATGCTGTAGGGATGTTAGTGGCCTTTTTTTTTTTTTTTTANTTTTTTTTTTTTTTTTACCTGAGAATACAGGCAGCATCAATGCTCTCAGACTCTGCAGTACATTTAACACTTTATGTCATCAGGTCAGATTAATAGAGAAACCTGCTGGAATCTTTTATGGCACAAAACAAGGAGTGTTGTTCTTACAGTGCATGTTTTTGGAACAACTGAAATGAGATGGAGACATAACAATATTTGTGCTCATTCAAGAACATATGTTGTCACTAAATGATAGATGGAGTTGACAACAGTAAGTCAGTAAGGAATCACAGTAAATATGACAGTGGTATATGAATATTTAGAATTGATCAACATAAGCAGAGTGACAATGGAAGAATAATTATTCTATTAGACTGTAAAATAAAACGTGTTAGGCCCATCAAATGTCTTATTTCGTCTTATTAATTTTTACTAAATTGCTTTTCTTAACAACTAATTTCGTTGTAGCCACTTCTGTGAAAATGTTGGCTGTTTTATGTTATTGCCCATTTTAGAATAGATAAAGGCTTTAAATCCTGAAAGTGCCAGTTTAGCTAAACAATCTTGAGTCGTACTGGTCCAAGACAAGGGCGCTCAATTTGGGAAGTTAAAGATTTCCGTGTAAGACCTGAAGGCAGCACAGCTTCCAGCGCTTGATGATTGGTTTGTTGTAGCGCCGAAGCGCCTTAGCCCCTCCTCTGCGTGTGTGTATGTGTGTGACGTTTCACTGCTTCTGTTTTGTGTCGCAAAAATACCATCACAGGCTGAAAAACCTCCGCGCATCATCGACCTGACAGAGGTGGAGTGAGGGAAGGAAACAACGAAAAACCCCGGGATTAGAAAGAGAAGAGAAGCCATGTTGCCATCCACGGCGTGAGTGTCGAAACAAACCTTTATCCAGGTAACGTCGAATTAAAGCGAAGTTACCGTTTTCTGTCACGACGCATCAGCGCTCTGCTCGGAAAGCTGTTAGTCAAACGGATATAAAATGGTCTGTTAGCGAGTTCAGTAAAGTTCAACAAAGTTTAATTCATTTAACTGCAGTTTATTTTAAGTTCGTAAATATACACGCTGAAGAACAGCGCTGCTAAGTGGTTATTACAACTTTTCGTGGCGTATGAAAGTGAGATAATTGGGCTACAAAACAGTAGTGTTGAAAATCAAGAGTGTCACAATAATTATGATTACAGTTGTACTGTATGTATAGAATAGATTGATTTTAAGAAAGAACTCAATTGTGTGCATCTTGTTCAGATTTTAATTTTTTCGCCCACATGCCAGGAAAAACATTCACCTGTCAAGTTAGAGTAGAATGAAAAATGGGACTTCCTGTTTTATTCTTCAAAATAAACGTTTCATAAGAAACATTCATTTCAAATTCGAAGTGTTTTTGGTAATGATAGCACTTTATAATTTCTAGTATGACACTGATTCCTCAGAGAATCAGTGTCATATTAGAATGTCTATGAAAGAAACAAGTTCTCAAGCTACATTCTAGAAGTACAATATTTAGATTTGGATTATTGCAATTCTATTATAGATTCTGTAATTTCATTATATGTTACGTATAATGACAATAAAGCTATTCTATTCTTCTAAAAAGTTCCATTATTTCCTCGTTGACTGGAAAATTCCCAAAAATTAAAGAGTCTCAAAAAAAAATCTGAAAAAATTCTTCTTTACAGAAATTTAGTAATCTGAAAATGATTCTGTTCATTAATAAGAATTTTGATTATTGCAAAATCGAAAAATAATGGATGCAGCTGGGAAAAAAGTAGAATAAGGACAATTTAGTTTCTCTGTAACACAATCATCACAGATAATTTAGGGGTTGTAAAAAAAAAAAAAAAAAAAAAGACATTTTTGTCTTTTTATTTTGAAGGCCAATTATCTTATTATTTCCGGTATTATGATTCCCTCTGGTTAGCTTAACAGAGCTAAAAGCTGCTTTTCATGCTTTTCCACAAAATGAGTTCATAAGTTTCGATTTGTAAAGCGAGTAAGTTAATTGTCAGAACAGTCACAATCAAATCAAACATGTCCATGCACTGAAATTTCTATTCAAACGTCATGCAGCATTGCTAACGTGTTTTAAAATCTGAATGTGGTTGTTGTTCAGCTGTCAGATATTTGCGGTGGCATATCTGTTGTTGCCCTGCTAAAACCCACATGAAACCACACCCATGTTTGACTGATTCCCCTCTGTTTTTATTGTAGTCCTCTATAGTCTACCTCTGAGTTTATTCAAGTCTTTCCTTATAGATTCTAATAATTTCCTTGTGATGAGTTTGTTTTCAAAGGCTCCATCACAGGTTAAAATACAGGGATTTATTATCTGTAATAAGTCATCTCCTATCATGTGGCTTAACAGAGTTTAAAGGACAATACTGGTCATTTTGCATATTTGAGCCCAACATATATGGTAACATTAAGTGCGACGAAAGCAACAATGCCAATAACATAACAATAAAGAATGTCAAGTTGAACATACCATTAATTTTAGATTGTTTTTCCTTCTCTTTATTTTATCTTTTTCTGTTCTTGACACTGAGGGTTGCAGCACCTTGAAACCATGTTGATCAATCAGAAAATCCCAGTCAGTCAAAGGATTTTTATCAGCATTTTTCTCAAATGTATGCATTTTTTTGAGTAACATTGAGATGATGATAACATTAATTAATAAAAAAGATAAAATTATTATTTATTTTATTTTTGTTAACACCCTCAACCCCCACCACCCTGCTAGAATCTTAATTGGTACCATTAATATAAACCATGACATCATCATTTGGAAGGTAGTGACCTTCCAAATGATGATGTCATAATTTTTGTGATGAGATGACATCACATGGAAGGTATACTGTCAAACACAGCACTGGATCAATTGTTTGTTTTGCTATGGAGAACAGCACAAACAGTCACATGCTTTTTACTCAGACAAACTCAGTGATGGAAAACAGCTCAGAGAAAGTGGTCAGCGACGTTGTGGAAAACAACATGAACAGTCACAATCTTTTTACTGAGACAAACTCTGCAATGGAGAACAGCTCAGAGAAAGTGGTCATCGATCTTACCAGCAAGCTGCAGGAAGAACAAGCACTTAATGCTGATTTCAAAGAGCATCTTCGGGTCTGCTGGAACCAGCTCCAGGCTGAGAGGTTCCTCTGGCACCTGATGTCAGACAGGATGAAGGCCCAAGTGGCTGGACTGCAGGAAAGCCACCGCAATCTGGAGACAATGAACAGTGACCTTACCAGCAGGCTGCAGGCAGAACATGCAGCTAATGCCGGTCTCAACCAGCACCTTTGTAACCAGCTCCACGGTGAGAGGACCTTCTGGTATCAGCAGTCAGAGGGGATGAAAGCTCACCTAGCTGGGTTGCAGGAAAGCCACCTCAATCTCAAGACAATGAACAGTGACCTTAGCAGCAGGCTGCAGGCAGAACAGGCAGTTAATGCCGATCTCAACCAGCAGCTTTGTAACGTATGGAACCAGCTCCAGGGTGAGAGGACCTTCTGGTACCAGCAGTCAGAGGGGATGAAGGCTCACCTAGCTGGGCTGGCAGCAGAAAACTGCAAACTGCAACAAGAGGTGAACAACTTGAGATTTTGGTTAAATGAGGCAAGCATGAGACAAAATGATTTAGAAACAGAAAATCTGATGGCCNCTTGAGATTTTGGTTAAATGAGGCAAGCATGAGACAAAATGATTTAGAAACAGAAAATCTGATGGCCTTGGAGCAGCTCGAACTTCTGACGCAGAGGGCAAAGGATCTGAAACAACAAAAAGAACATTTCTTGAGGGAGGCAAAGCTGGTCAGCAAGGAGAACCAGATTCTCAAGGATCTTGGTGATGAGACTACTGTCTGGTTTGCCGCTGCCTTGACAGCTGCAAAGAAATGTAACATGGAAAAGAAGAAGGAAGACCTTCTACAGGAGATCGAGCAGCTCATGATAATGCATGAGGAGACCGTGAAGACCTTCACCGTTCAGCTCAGTGAGGAGGCCCAGAAAAATGAGACCCTTGCAGCAGAGCTAACGCTGTACAGAGAGAAAAATGTGGCCCTTGCTGCAGACCTCCAAGTCCAGCAAGACCATAACATGGCTTTTGAGAAAGACCTGGAAAAGCTCAGTACCACTGTCGAGGAGAGTCAACACCAGGTCAGAGATTTCCAAGAGCTCATTGTTCGGTACAAGGAGGCTGTGGAGATCCTCACTGATCAGCTCGGAGAGCAGGCCCAGAAGAACGAGGCACTTGTAGCACAGCTCAGACAGCAGGAAGAGAAAAATGTGGCCCTTGATGCAGACCTCCAGGTCCAGAAAGACCATAACATGACTTTTGAGGAAGGCCTGGAGAAGCTCAGTACCNGCAGACCTCCAGGTCCAGAAAGACCATAACATGACTTTTGAGGAAGGCCTGGAGAAGCTCAGTACCACTGTTGAGGAAAGTCAACACAAGGTCACAGAATTCCAGGAGCTCACTGTTAGGTATAAGGAGGCTGTGGAGATCCTCACTGATCAGCTCGGTGAGGAGTCTCAGAAGAACGAGACCCTTGAAGCAGAACTAAAGCTCCACAGGGAGAGAGATGTGGCCCTTACAGCAGACCTCCAGGACTTGAAAGACAAACTAGATGAGGTCAAGACCCACCTGAGGGAAAGTGAATGCAAGGCCACAGAGCTCCAGAAAGAGAAGGAGGCTCTACAGAAGAAGGCCTCAGACCAAGACAGGGAGCTCATGGAGAAGCTGATTGAGGCTAATGAACTAAAGGAGAATCTCAACAACATGAAGGAAGTGATCCAGACCCACAAGGATGAGTGTAAAGCCCTCACTGATGATTATGAGAGCGTGAAGAGAGACCTTCAGGCAATGAATGAGGCCAACAATAAGAAGAAGTCAGGGTGGAAGTTGTGGAGAAGGAGCCGTCACATGGAGTAGGAGCCAGAGGAGGAGGAGGAGGAGGAGATGGAAAATGATGGTGTTTGATACCAGTATGATTACTCCATCTAAACCTCCCTTTGCTCTCTTTGAACATGCACACACACACACACACATATTGAATAAAAAAAAAAAAATTCTGATGTCTCTGTCGGTTGTATTTCTGTAGAGAAATGTTAAGTGGCTAACACTGCATGCGAATGTTGGAGATGAAACATTCAAGTTTTGGTGGGTCTGTACCGGGTTTTAAAGATTCCATTGTTAAGAACGAAAGCTTCCCTTTAAAGGTGTCAAACTTTGAAATGAAAGTGGAAGATGGAATGGAATGGAAGATCTGTTACATTCATGTTATTCTGGAGTCACATCATCACCTTGAGGTTAAAAACATTTCTGTGACTTGACATGACAATTGAAGCTTTGATTCATTAGCTTTCAGTGTACAATCCTGATTTTGACATGAAAACCTATTTTGAATGTGTCCCTTCCTAAATCTGACGACTCATTATCACGTTTCTAAATTACAATAGAAGAGGTTTTGCAGCTGTTCTCAAATACTATATGTAATACTGCAATGCAAAAACTGCATAAACAATATAATTCCTTCATTCAGAATTTTAATGATGAAAACAAGTACTAGCTGGACTGTTAAATGTAGAAAACTTTAGCATATATTTTAAAGTGCACCTTTTTGCCATATTTGTGACTACACAAATTTGTGATTCTTAATCTCACCTCTTGCTGTTATGAGGTCAAAGATTGATGATATATTTTTTAAATACAGTAATTATCTTACAGCCCCTCAGGTTGAAGGCCACTGCTTTTACTAAGGTAATGGATATCAAGAGACTGGTACTCACAGTATATCCAAACAGTCAATGTAAAATGCAGAAATGTTTGCTGATCTACTGTATTGGTACACTGCAAATGTAAAACATGTCAGAAATCGTAGAGGCTTAAGCCAGCACTGTTACATTTTCCAAGTGCATCCAGCAATCATATTCAAAAATGCTGAGAATCTCAGCCTTTTGTCTTCCCTGGAGGAAGAACTTCCCTTATATGAGTTTTTTTTTTTTTTATGACATTTCTAAGATACAAGAAGATTAAAATGCAAAAGACAGCAGACAAAAGAAAAGATAACCAAGATAGATAAAATCTGTAAAGTGTAGCATAATGTTTCTGTGGCAACTAAGTATGCCAAAGTGACTGAAGCACAAAGGTTATTCGAAGTGCTTTACACAAGGCAAAATGCATTAAAACATCTAAAACACAATAAGTACAAAATAAAGCAACACTTAAATAATCAATCAATCTGTACATGAGTTTATATGAAATAATGTAGGCTAAAGTATCAAACTATGTACAGATTCTTCCTTTTGTGAAAATGTTACACTGATTTTCATTTGTTGACGATGCTTATGTGGTCTAAAATTTACAATAGAGTAGAAGTTACTGTTTAAACTTTGTGTCTTGCAATTCATGCTGATGCAGGTGTGTGCGTGTGTGTATGTGTATATATATATAACGACGGTGTCTAATCAAGCTCTGTAGTAACTATAGTCTGCATATTGAGGTGTAAGTGGTAGTTTGTTAGTAGTGTAGTTTTATATATATACACATCTNGTAGTTTGTTAGTAGTGTAGTTTTTTTTTTTTGCTCCTTTTCCTGCTTCTGAACTGATGACCTACAGTACAAAACTGTATTAATTATATTTCAATTATGTAATTTTGGCCTATTGAAGGAAAAAGACTATTCGTTATTCATTACAAAATACACGAATCTTAGATTGCAGAGTCTGTTATCAGAAATCTTCTAATAAGAGCAGATGAATTGATTTTAGATTGTGATCAGGTTACATGAGGGCATAAGCTATATAAAGGAACAAGAAGCAAAGTTCTGATGCTTTCATAACTCATAATACTACAGTTACTGGATCTTCAGATGTGTACATGTTACTCTGCCTAATACCGCTGTTGACCCCATTAAAAGAGATTGCATCACTGGTCAGGGAGAAACTGAATGCGGCTGTTGGACTTTCAGTCAATAAAAATAGGGCAAAACCCAAACTGGAGAGCATGCTGGCCGTATTAAAAGATTTATGCCCTGGTACTTTCACAAACCAGTACACCATTACAAGGCCACAGACTGGGAGTAAAGTAGCACGGAGCTGAAGCCACAAATCAGGCCAAAGTAGAGAAAACGCAGAGGGCAGAATTCATAAAACACAGCGGCAGATTTAACGTGTTGATAAGGGCAAATATCCTCACACAATTAAGTTCCAGCATTCATAAATACCTGTTACTGGTTTATTGTTTGCCTTGAAAGAGGCGCTACTATTGAATTTCCTCATTTGCATAATCGGGAAGCAATTCATAAAACCTGCTGTCACACAAAAATTAAGACCTGTTTCAGTCTGGTGGTAATTTCAGCGGTATGAAATCTGGGCGATGTTTTAAACTCTATTTGCTTCACGTGCTAGTAATCAATAAATTTGATATTTAAGCCCACTCAATTGATCAGTCAGTGTATTTAAATGTTGATCTGATCTCACACACATTCTCATGGCAAAGCGCCTCTTCCTCTAGCCTCATCCACTGTGCTGTTTCTCTCTTTCACACGCTACAAACGTGCCACGCCACCCCCCAGAATCCCCCTGCACCACAATCCCAGTGTGTGGATCTCATATCTCTCTGATATTAGTGTCAATCTCTTAAAATGCAGAGCTCCAAAGCAGAGAATTTTTATTTCCTTTGCCGATTTAACATGACGATTTCGCTTTGATGCCAGGAAGCAGTATGTAGAGTGGCTCTTAAATGTGAAGCTGCTCATTAACATGCCAATTTTCACCGGCTTTTTCCTGTGACACCCCTTACAACAACGTGTCAGTAAAGGAACAAAAATGCACTGATTGACGTAAGGAAGCTTTATGAATCAGCTTAAATTATTATGGCTCTTTTAGCGTCATCCTATGTATTTACCTTATTTTTTATGATTTTCCCCAAAGAGACTTATGTTGGAAATTCTGTCATCTCCCAATGATGTGATTTTATCCTCAGCCGATTTTATCCTCATGCTAAGCGTTGAGCATTGCCGCTGAGCCCGGCATCCAGCACTGTGCTTGTTCATGAGCGGAGTCTGAGCAGCACCGCTCAACCAAGTGCTGACAGGAAGCGGTCGTTGCTAATGACCACAGGTTACCATGGGCGATCTAGCATTCATGATCCAAATCAGTTTCCAGGTCAAATCGGGTGGACATCGCAACAAATAAGGCTCGGATTCTTCTTCTTCTCATTCGGAGAAGAAAAGCAAAAAGATAGCGAATGTTGAGTCACCATTCTACTGCACTACACAAGCTATGAGCTCCTCCTTCATCGCTGTGGCGCTTCCGCTTAAATGACATACAGCTGTTCTCTGATTGGTTGCATGTTGGAAAGGTCAGCATCAGAAAGGTCAAATTTGAGTTTGGTTGAACTTTGAGCCCCGCGTCAAAATGGAGAATCCAAGCATCACGCAACATTGTGTCACGCCACCCTGGCGTGACACAAGTTAGGAGTCACCGCTCAGCTCTCAATACACAATAATGGAACGCCCAGGTCAGAGCTTATCATGTAAAACCGGCCTAAAACATAATCATGATAGAGGATTTCACCTGGCAGCAAACTGAAAAAAGTAAAGAAAAGATGAAACCATGTACCACCAATGTAGTAAAACCTGTGATCTAACTGATTTTTCTGAAAAATAACAGCACCCCAATATTCATCGTCACTCATCAGAGTAACTTCAAAGGCCCTACTTCATTTTACATTTGCAAATTTCTTGTTGTTCCGAGCCGAGATACGCAAATTTGAGCTAAGTGCTACTTCTGTCTAGTCTGACCAGCGGCCTGATGTCAGACGACAGGGACGGGCAGCAGCACAGGTTGCTGGTTGTGATCAGTCATGCACATCTAACCTAATCTCACTGAGGCGTGTCTGCTTCACTTCAGATGCCAAGACACATCTCAGGTGTTTCAGGCGACATTGTGCTTCATCGCCTAAAGAGCTGACAACAGAGCGAGAGGCAGTGAAATCTCTGAATGCATTATAATTACCCTGCTCCCACCATCTGGGACTCGCCGAATGCAGTAAATGAGCGCATATTTTCTATTCATTGGCTTTTTCTTTACAACAGGTGTGTTGAAGCCAATGCAGAGAGTGTTTCATATCATTCTAAAATCATTCATTCACTGTATTGATATTGGCAAAGCAATAACACTCCAAGCATTTTCTTTAAACCTGCAATAGTTGATATTTTTCATAACAACACTGCATCAAATGGCTGTGTGTGCTGTGAAAAGGTCCCTTGTAGTGACAAGAACAAAGAATTATCACCCAACTCTGCAGCTCTATTGAGCTTTTTTGGCCTCTTTTGGCTCATTGTTTTGATTTCATGCCAACAAATACTACATTGTTTCCTCTTATCAGTTCTCTGACATTCATCAGGTGGATAGACACGACTGCAGTGGGCTGATAATGGTGTGTCTCTGGATGTCTAAGTGGGATATGGTTCCCTATTATGCTATTCATAACAAGTTAATAAGATAACAGTACATCAGAGCTCTGTGTCTTTTGCTTAATTTGGTGATTTTTCTGGTCCCAAGAGGTCAGATATGACTTATATTACAGCTTTACCGCAAAACATCGCAGGTGAAAATGGTCTTTTTGGCTAGTAATGTCTCATAAAACAGCAGTTTGTATCTTGAAATTCCAAATAGTCATTAAATGGAACATCAGCATGGCTTTTGCTTTGTTTTCCTTTGCCTCTTTAACCATTTATACTTCTTATCTCTATGGAAAATACTTTTAAATAGAGACAGATGTAGATATAATCACCAACTTTTGATAAGTTTTTTACCCTGTACAGACTATTTTTAGGAAATGTAGTCATAAATATTTAACTAATAGCGTTCAGTAAACTTGTGTTATTGGTGGTGTTGAAAAAGTTAAATTCACGATCTAATCCAAGAGAAATATAACAAATACCACACTGTTACCTTTTAAAATATGTCAAATGTTATGATAGAAAGAAATCACTGAAATCCACTATTCACCTTAGGCACCTTACCTTAAATATTACAAACTTTATTGTTTAAATTAACTAGATCCTGTAAAATCCTAAGCATATGTGAAATGATGCCGTGTGAATATATATGCCTGTTGCAGCAGTTACAATCCTGTAGCAAAGTCAAGGTCATTGGCCACCCGTCTATTTGTTAATGGATAAGGTACAGCAGGACAGACAGCGCTGGGGGGCAGGATGAGCTTTAAGTAACCCCCCTGATCTGAGGACAGCCTGCCAAGGCTAGCTGAGCTGACAGCAGCCAAAGCCTGGGCTCCCCACATGTGATAATCTCCCCGATTTAAATGGGAACACAGCACACAGCGCAGAGCATAGAGCAGGGCAAGCCTGTCTGATCCACCACCGTATGTCTAAGTGCGTACACAAGCACACGCTGCACAGACACGCACACACACACACCCATAATGCATTCAATCACACATTCCCCCACACGCATCTTTACAAACAAGAAGGCATCTAAATAAAAAAAATACACCAGTTCGGATAAAAACAACATTGCACACACAGAATGTGACAGGATTTCACAGTCTGATTCTTAAGATGTTCACATTTTAGCCACTTAATGAGTGAGAGACCAAGAGAGGGAGAGAAGCAAGAGTGATAGAGAGAAAGAGAATGAGAGAATAGGCAAGCAAGAAAGAGAGAGAGAGAGAGAGAGAGAGAGAGAGAGAGAGAACATTCCCTTTCTTCCTTCATGAGGGTAGACTGGGAACCAGCAAGAAACAGGGAAACCATGACAACCAGACAACCAACCTTGGCAACCAATCCAGCGTTCTCACAGTCAGAGCCAGACAGGCAGCTCAGCAAGGGTTAATCTGAGCTGGGTGACAGAGAGAGAACAACAGAGAAAAACAGGGTCTTGCAGGGTGATTAAGCCCAACGCTGTGTGCACAGACGTTTAATATTGTGTCTTAAATGTCCCGTGTCGACAAAGACCAGAAGACATGGCAGCTAGGATCGGCTGACTTACTCCCTGGCTGAATGACTGACTGGCAGAATCAAAGCGCACAGAGCTGGAGTTGGTATGGACATCTCTAGCGACGAAACATAAGCCAAATTTTACTGAAGCAACAGTGTAAAGTCTGATATAAATGTAACAATTTGGAGCAGCAGTGAAAGGACAAATGGTGTGTTTCTGCTCGCATTCTCTCTGCTGCGATGGAAAAATAGCACCGTGAAACTCTAAATAGCATGAGGCCGATAACACATTACACGACACACAGCGGCTGAATTGGGGACCTAAGCAATAGAGAGAAAAGGACAGAGGGAGAGAGTGGAATTGTGTGTGTGTGTGAGTGTGTGTGTTGCTATAAAAGAGCGAAAATGGACCATGGCACCATGTTGCCCTAACCTGATTCTCCTCACTTTATAACTCGGCAGAGAAACACTGACAGTAGATGCGCTGAGTTAGGATGAGACCTAATAGGTTGAGATAGGGCCTGTCCACAAAACCACACACACACACACGCTCATGGTGGCTCACTCAACACAGCCTAGCTTGAAAATCTTTATTTATTCAATGATTTCTAATCTAAAGATTGAGCTTTTACTTCTATGGAGGTCAGGAATTGAAAAATGAAAACCAAGGAGGGTGAAGAGACTGATCAATACAGAGCCTTAAGTAATAACCTCCAATGCAGTCAGAACGTTCAAAACCACTTCATGCTCTCTAAGCACCAAAGTTTTTGTTTTTCTTTTTCTTCTTCAACTCCACCTACTGGTCTTCATCCTTCTCTCTCTCTCTCCTCCCCCTCAGATCTCCACCTCTTTCTCCATCATTAATCTCTGAAAATCGTTGGCTACATACATTCGTCCCAATCGATGCAATTGGTCTTGTCTGATTTACCACATGGCTGAATCCCTGTATGAATCTTGACTGGCCAGGGGAAGAGGGGCAGAGAGGGAGAGATGGAGGGAGGAGGAGGAGGAGGAGAAGAAGGGGAGAAGCACACTAAATGACAGAGAGTGTCGTCATTAAATAACCTCAGCCAAAGTCACAGTCAGTGAAAAGACTAAGGGCTCTGTCCTGGTTCGATTTGCTAAAGGCACAGAGATTGTGTGTGTGCATGTGTGTGTGTGAGTGCATGCACACCCACCAGATATGTCTGTGCAGCCCTTTATATCCATAACACTGATGTAACATTGGTGCTGCACACATTTGTACACACAAGTAGATGTATAGTCATACAAGCTAACACAGACAACATATGTACATATTAGCAAAAGCACATGTGGACACACACACACACACACACACACGTTCACTTCCCACCACTCAGGATACATTTCAGGGTTGAGGTAGCAGGGCTTTGACTTTAGCCAGACAGCCAAACAGCTGAGACCATGCAGGCTTGGCTTGATGCTTCACAGCTCTGATCCAGGAAGCTTAGACGGGGATGCTGCCCAGCTGGGAGAGACACGGAGTAGCCAGTGGGTCAGGACTTCTCTGACCTGAATCTCTCAACAGCCCCTCTGAAACATGGGTCTAACATCACAGCCTTCCATTTATTTCCCTCCCTCAGCAATTCTAGGTCAAAGTTGGGGGCTGTTTTTATGGGTAATCTTGTGAACGCAGGGGAGACAGACACCTGTATGGAAGAGAATAGGGCCATAAAGATCTGAATTTAAAGCCGCAAATTCAGATCTCAAAATTCAAGTTGTATATATTCAAAATGCAATGTTCAGGTTGCTCAAATTCAGTTTGAAAAAAGTCAGATCGAAACAATTCAGACTGAAAAAATTTGGTTTGAAAATATTCAGATTGAAAAAATTCCGATAGAAAAAAATCAGACTGAAAAAATTCAAGTAAAACATCTGGGATACCAAGGAAGGCAATCAAATCGGGTTGCAATCGATCCTACTTTTGGCCTATCAGCTTGTGTTCTGCCATAATTTCATGAGTAGAAGAAGAAAGAGGAGTAATCATTCGAACAATGGCGGCCATGGGTGCATTTATTCCACTTTATTACTGTTAGTTTAATTAAACTTCATCTAAATATGAAAGGGTATTTAGATGGGTACTGTGTTAATTTGTGTCGGTACGAGGCTAGTTTAGAAGCAGCTGTGTGGGATATGTCTCTCAACATGCACGCGAAATCAAACTAATAACCCCGTCAGAGCAGCTGAAAATGCCACAGACCAAACAACAAATTTTATCTGCATCACAGACGCGACTTGTCCCATTCTATGCCCCATGCTAAAATGAATTTTTCAACTTTATCTAAGCGTAACAGGATTCCCACTGTCACATATGCATACATAGTCTAGTTACTGGCTCGCGGCGCCCTCTCTCTCTGCTGGCAGATATGTAGCCTGTCAGTTCATGAGAGGAATGTCCGAGATCGGTTGGCTCAGGTCTCTGCATAAAAATTGTGTTGCTATGAGTCATTTTCCATGTAAATATTAGTATAATGTGCCGCTGTTAAAATATATAATTTAACTAGAGTGTCGTTTGGAATTGACACATTTCACAGTGCTAATTTATTCATTTTTACACGAAGTAATGCATTCATCTGCCAAGCTAATGTGGCTAAGCTAATTTATGTACCGATCTCTCGTAGTGTGCGGAGACTGAGATGAGTGCGACGAGCCAACTGTGGGACTGACCAGTGTTTATTTGTCTTTTTATCCAGAATAAATGCCAGTATGAGCACAGAAGCCTCCCTGATCATTCAGTTGGTGAAGCCCAAATAAAACACCATGCAGAAAAGATTATAGTGAACCAACCATCGGTTACATAAGTACACTTCTCTTATCTTCTTCACGTAAATATGGCCGAGATAATTAAACAAACTGCATAGGTGGAAGTGGCAGTATTTCTTCTACATGCTTGTGATACAAATGTGACACAAACTAACACAACACCCACACCCTTTCATATTTAAATGCAGTTTAATTACACATTAACAGTAATAAAGTGGAATAAATACACCCATCATTGGCCGCCATTGTTCAAATGATTACTCCTTCTTCTTCCACTTGTGAAATTATGGCAAAACGCAAGCTGATAGGCCAAAAGTAGGATCAATTACAGCCCAATCTGATTGCCTTCCTTGGTATCCCAGATGTTTTACTTGAATTTTTTCAATCTGATTGTTTTCCATCTGAATTTTTTTCAATCTGAATATTTTCAAACCAAATTTTTTCAATCTGAATTTTTTCAATCTGAATTTTTTCGACCTGACTTTTTTCAAACTGAATTTGAGCAACCTGAACATTGCATTTTGAATATATGCAACTTGAATTTTGAGATCTGAATTTGTGGATTTAAATTCAGTCTTGATTTTAAATTCAGATCTTTATTTTTCTTCCATACACCTGTGCTTCCATGCAACATGGATATCAAGATTAGTTTAATGGAACATACAGGCCACCCACCTGCAACACAGTGCACAGACACACACATATACAGTATTTTGTCAGTTTCTGTGGATCTGCCAAGTGGTTTTCCATTGACAGCATCGACTAGGCATTCCCTCCTCACTTGTCATCATCAGGAATATCATGCGCTGTGAAACAGTATGGATCGCTACCACCAGACAGGAAATCTTTTTTGAGTGCCCATTGATCTGTATCACCTATCACCAGTTATCAATCAACGTCGAATTAACAGTTTTACATTACTGTGCAATGTAGCAGATACACGGACTCATCAGTAAGTAAAATTTGCATGAGTGTTGTGTGAAGAGATGAAGAAAGCCCTAAAGATGGAGTTTGTCTTCCTTCCCAATTTTTCATACAGAGAGAGAGAGAGAAAAAGAGAGAGAGAGAGAGAGAGAGAGAGAAACCCACAGTAGAGCAATAACAGACCAGCCTTTTGCTAACGAGAAAGACAAAACAGCTGGATTCTGGCTTAAATGCATTGCAGATGAACTCTCCAGCGATAGACAGAGACACAGAGAGACAGGACATCAGAGACAGGTTTTTGTTAAATTAGCAGTTAATATGAAAGCCCCCTGCAGCACATATCATTTCACTCTATAAATCTCAATCAAAAAAATCGAGGGGGCATACACACAAACATGCAACTCCCAGCCTGTCAATATAACCAAGTCTGTTGAAAACACGGAGTTATGTTGGATTAACAAGCAAGAGTTTTCCAGACAATAGGCCTTTATTCTGCTAATCAACAGCCTTCAAGAACAAAGTCAAAGCAAGGCATGGCAGTGTTTTTCAGTGCATTAGTGAACAGAGGAGTGGTTTAGGCTGTCTTAAGTTAGTGTGCTGGCAAAAACACTAATCCACAATCTTTAGCTTTGTCAGGAAAAAGCTTTAAAATTCTGAAAACACAACAAAGCCATAGAACAAAACCTTGCTGGATTTGAGACATGTGAAGGAAGTTCTACATTTCAGCAAATAGAAAAAGTTAGCAAAGCAGCATCAATCAGAGCTATTCCACAGCTAATGGAGCTAATAATAAACATTATCCAACCTAACAGAGAGAGAACTGTGCTGTTATGCTGACTGACAGAAAAGGAGCACTGATTAGCAATATCACATTAAGACAGTAACGAGAAGATACTGCACAGGAGGCAGTTACAACACACACACACACACTCCGACATAGACACCACATGCAGGAGCTATATGACCCATCTCATAGACACAATGCTCATGCCAGGTTCCGCCACTCAAGCACAACAACTCTATCGGTGGCTTTAAAATGGACTCTATGCTCCTGTGGCTTCATCCCCAATCAGTAGCCAGCCATGCAGACACTCCATATCTATTGGACACCTCCCTCCCTCCCTCCCAGGCCCCGATGCACATCCAACAAAGAAAAAGCAGTAAACTAAAGTAAAAGAAGCATAGAGTAACAGTGGTAACAGACAGAGAGTTCTGTTTCCACTGAACCTTAATACTCTCTCGTTCTGCCCCAACTGGAAAAACACCATAAAAAGAAGTGTTCTACTCTTTATACTGTATGCTAAGGTTCAGGATCAGTCAGCCCATGCTTTCTTGGGCCATATGACTACGTGAGAACTAAGGGGACTTTGGCTGCGTGGAGGATTAGAGCATGAAGCCAAACCAGAACCACTGCAGTGGCCATGTGCATGTGTATGTGTGTGTTTGTTGTGTGTGTGTGGGTCAGGTCACAAGTCCTAATCACTTAATGAACACAGAACAGCACCACTCCTCTGAACAGGACGGTCAGATCAACCACAGGCCTTCTGCTTCCTCCCTCTAATAATACCAGCCAACTGCAGCTTGGAAGAGCAAACGGGAGATTAAAGTTCATTGGACAATCCTAGTTGCCACTCATGATCAAGACCAGCCCATTGGTTGCTTATAGTTGCCAGACCAACCCTTTCTTTGGGGCCTGGGAAAGAGCCCTGACAGATTAACGAATAGTTAATGGGCAAATAGGATATTATACACTGTCATCAATCTGAATAGGTTTGGCATGGAGGAGCTGCATGGGTGCCAGTGGGCAAATGATTCTTCTCACACAGAAGACACCCACACAAACAACATTGTGTCCTGTTTATACGTATTTCATTATGAAACATACAATGTCGTCGAAATAAAAGGTCAAACATATTTGATTGGATATGCTTTTTGTTAAACTTGCTGTGTGAAACCCAGCTGAAATGCCCAAATTAAATTCCAAAATACAAGTGAGGACCAAAGCAAGATTAACACAGCTTCTGATTCACAGTGACCCGTAGCTGAGATGTCAGACTGGCAAGAAAAATCTATTTCAATCAGCCTCCACAGTTACGTAAATGGATACTGAGCCATGGATGATCTCACTGACACCGTATCATTAAATGTCTGTACCAAGCAGAACATATTTTCAGCTCTATACCACCATAAACAACCATTAGATTCCTCTGAGTGCTAACTAAAGAAAGCTGAGTCTGGCTGTGAGAGATCCTCTGATAAACACAGAAGATTTAATATGACTGGCAGAAGAGATGGAGATCAGCCAGTATGCTTGAATGCTGCATTTGTTATGAATCTGGGACATTGTTTCCATCTTTTAATCATTATATATATTATATATATATTTCTATCAGACTGCAGATATAGATATAGCCTCTTACACTGCAAGTAGAACTAAACTGCCTATGGATGCAAAATGACTATGCCTATGGATGCAGAACTCTCTCATCAAAATAAATTTTGATGAGAGAGTTCTGCTGGGAAACGTGTAATTAAAAAGCCCTGTACTGCCCTACAGCAAGGAGCATTATTTATGAACACAAACACAACTGATACCACGGTAAGGCAATGTAACAAACTGCTTTCATGATTCCTCTGACCCCTCCCCTTCACCGAGCACGGGTCAGGTGGATGAATGGACCAGGAGAATATTTCATACAGCAATACTGTTTGAAAGAGCACACAAACATCTAATACAGACACACACACACACGGCAGCTCAGCATGACCAGCTGGACTGGGTAGGGAAGTAATGCCTATTGTAGCCGTTTTAGACAACAGATGGGAGGAAAATCTCTCAGCAGAGAGGAGAGAGAAGAGGAGAGGAGATGATATCTCTGACTGTCTTTAAAGGACCATACCAGTGATTTTGCATGTTTGAGCCCAATAAATACGACCTGCATACATGTTACATTACTGCCAACCTTTTTCCAAGACATAAAATTTTATTTTAGTTTTTTTGTGTTATTTTGCCAAATCTCCTAATCTTTCAAAATCAATTGTTCAGTGTTCACACTCACTTAAAATTCTATGTTTTACCTGCTAACACTTATGCATGACTGTAGACAGCATGGTCCTTTTTATTTCTCAGTAAAAGCAGTCTTCTCTGGGACTATATTCCCTGGACACATACATTTCTTCCATGTAGCTCCATGTTGGATTGGTTAAATTAAAAACTTCAACAAAAAAATTAACAGATATCATGTACTTATCTCAAGCATGTTTTGGATATCTACAAGTTGATTTGTATAGCATACTGGAATAAACTCAAACCATGGCAGTCTGGATGTAGGAAAAAACTATTTTAATATTTACCGCTCCAATAGCATGTTTTGGAAAATGACTGGCAGTAACAAAAGGTGTACTGGGTTGTATTTATTGGTTTCAAACATGCAAAAATCACTGGTATGGTCCCTTAAGGTTGGTGAATTCACGGTGCATGCTGCATCACTCCTGCCATCTCTACCTATACAGGGCTGTGCCTGCCTTCTTTCACATGGCTCCACTGTCCAGTTACAACAGGACTCAATGGAATATTAATACAAAGAACAGCCAAACCAATGGTTCAATCTAGGAGCTGCAAATATTCAGCAAATAAAGTTATTATTATGTGTGGCATGCAACTTTAACAAACTGCAGTGTCATTGCTGTCTATGCTTAGATAAAGCAGGTCCTCCTTAATCGGGAAGCCCAGTTACAATCCCCGGGGTGCATGAATGTAGATCAGTATAGCTCTTGTTTCCCAGCTCATGGTGTAATCTGTCAAGGTGGGACCTTCTACATGTCGGAGGGAACCCACGTATTCCACTCAGCCTATAGGAGAAACGCCTGCCTACAGACTAAGAATAGATCAAGGTATCAGGCAAATCGGGATTAACGACGCTGCGCTCAAACAACCAGACATACAAACACACAAACAGGGGCGTAAAGACACAAAAAGTTCATTTTCCTGCCCATCACACTGTCATCATTTGAAGTCTTCCACGCTGCTCTGGTCCTGGATACGCGCACAATCACACACCCATTCCCACGCCAACCAGCAAGCAACAAGACCAGTAAAGCAACACCACTTAAATCCCCACGATGATTTCAAGATCCAGCGCACAACAACCCCCTAAATTTCCTTCAAGGCAGGGCAGGTGTTTGTAACTAAGCGGTTGGTTATTTATCACCTGCAGACACCCAGCCGGCCAAATATCAACTCGCTGCGGAGCGCACGGAAAATAAATAGTGCAATTAAAGGAAATGCCGTGAGCAAGCTGTCCCACCAACCTGTCTGTCCTTTCCCGAGTGTCTTCTCCAAACGGTACGGTCCAACGTAATTGGCATGTTGGGCACCGCTGTTGTCTTTACCGGACGATGACATGTCGAATCTGTGAGAGAATGAGAGACTTTCTAATAAAGCGCAGGGAATTAAAGAGTCCTCGTTGGCGGGTCCAAGTCGCTGTAGGCTTTCTTTTTACTCCACAGCCTCCTCTCTCTCTCTCTTTCTCTCTGTCTCTTTCTCTCTTTCTCTGCCGATGTCTCACTCCCTACCTCACTCGCTCTTTGAGGAGGTGAGGTTCTCTCTTTCTCTCCTCTTTTCTCTTATTGCTGCAGACGAGCCGCAAGTCTGAATATCATTGTAGGTAACTGCTCTGCCGCTGTGCGTCTGTGGGCGGTGCTGCAAAGCCGTCGAGGATGATTGACAGTCACATCAGCCAATTAGAGTGCCGTACGCCTCCTGTGGCACAGTAATATTTGATGGCTCCAGAAGAGTTGCAGGTACATGTGATCAATTTCGAGCATCTTGGTTTTACTTTGGAAACTTTAGAATACAAATTACAAAAGTATGGTTTTACCAGGATTTGAACTCAAAAGATTTGTATAACAAATCCAGTGTTGTGCCACTTGAGCTAAACCAACACAGATTCAATGAGAATTTTCTTACAGACTAAATTAGAAAGACAAATAGATGGATCTTTTTCTAGAAAAAGATTATAGGCATATTCATATATGCATTTATGACAGCAAAATTCTGCATTTAATTCAGTTTATTTCAAATGAGTCAACAACTGTGTTAGATTCACTCAAGTAGGCAAAATACAATATATTTGCATAAAAATATTGTGTCAAGTTCAGCTTTGGTGAACTTTGACCTTCAGCCAATATTAAACAGATTTGTAACAAAATTTGAGGTGTGACTTGTTTTTTATTTATTTTATTTATTTATTTATTTTAAGGTGAGTTTTCTGCATTTTGTCCTTCAGTTTCTTTTCTTACTCTCTCTGGTCATGCTGATCACCAATACAGAAGATGGCCGAGTGGAATAATACACGGACTTTGGACTCATGTGGATGGAAGAGTGCTGGTTTGATCCCCACTTGAGGCAAGCAGGTTACACACAGGAAACCCACATAGAGTGTGATACACGAGTGAGAAACAATGAAATCAAAGTGTTGCAGTGCAAATGGTGCAAAGGTCAAATACAAAACAAAAATGGTAAAAAGATACCATACATACAAGAAAATGTCAAACAAAATGTGGTTAAAAACATGTTTTTTATGAAAATAATTGTATTTCATAGTCATTTTCTACATGGAAGATGTGGCGGTATTGGTCCTTGGTGCTTTATAGACAAGTGAACGTATTTAAATTGTATACCGTTTCCTCATGCAAACCTGGCATTCTTAAGGCGATGGAAAAACTTCTACTGACCATTATAATACAGTTTTCACATGCTGAATAGTGAATAGTGCTCCTCGTGACCAAAAAAACTTAATTTGATGTGTAAAATTGGAGTCTGCCTTTAAAGGGATCACTTGTAGCTACGATAGAGTGTCTTTGGGGAAGACATCAATTAAGGCTTTTATCATAAAAAAAATAAATAAATTTTGTTAACCAAACCAGTTTGAGGTCAGTCAGTGGAAAGATGTAGACACTATTCAAGGTAAAAACCTGAAAGCAAATCAGCAACAAGTCATCAATAATTATTGAGTTTATTTACTTTGTTACACTCAGGACGTGCACCAAAGCATAACAAGGTTAAGATTTCCCCTTTTTTTTGCCTCCTTTTCTTTTTTCTCTCTACCTCTCCTTTCTTCTCAGCACCCACACAAGGTGTGTGTGTGTGTNTGTGTGTGTGTGTGTGTGTGTGTGTGTGTGTGTGTGTGTGTGTGTGTGTGTGTGTGTGTGCAGCAAGAAGAGTGTTGGCCCTCTGATTCATTTCACAACCCACTGGTCTGAGACCTGTGACTGTGGCACTGGCCTCTGTCTGTTCCTCACAAGAGTACAGGTGTCAGGGGACACATGCGAGAGAAAACAAACAGGCCTACATGCACACACAAACACACTATGTGACCTCTAAATATTATAATAGGATAAAAGTTTGAGAGTGTTGCTAAAATATAAAGAAGGAACTGCATCAATGCCACAGCGTGCTTCATTAAAGCTGGAGGCAAAGTAACATGATTCAGGCATACTGAATTATCCTGATTGCTCCTTTATTTCAGTAATTTGTTGGATATGGAATGAATTGTTGTATTGCACCAAATAATTTGTATTCATCTTCCCCAACACCCAAGACAAAACACGAATTTATTAAACGTGTCATGACTGTGCAGATTGAGAAGCAGACATTTGCTGCACATCAAGTGAAGAAATCCATCCATCCATCCATCCATACATCCATCCATACATACAGCCATACATCCATACATCCATACATCCTATACATACATCCAGCCAAGCAGGGTATATCCCTAACAGGTTGTCAGTGGGCTAACATATAGAGATAGACAGTTTCATTCACAATCAAATTCATGCTTACGAGTAATTTCTAAGCTCTAATCAAATATTATGCTGGGGTCTTTTTCGGGTAAAGAGTATTACAGTACCGGGCAAAAAAATACCATTCCTAATGCCTCACTCCACCTAAGTTTACAAACTTCACATGCGTCACTGTGCCCCAGTTTAGTGCCTTTGAGGTCTGCATTGAGCATGTGCGCTCTTTACCCTGATGCCCTTCATCCCTCCAGGAGCTGGACTGTGAGAGGAGATGTGACCCAAAGTGTCACCCACGTGACTGCATGGCGCCAGGTGGACCAGGCATGTGATGCCAGTGCCAGGTGCCAGGTGGGTACCATCTCAATAATGCATCACGCTCAGCTCTGGCACTGGCAGCCACACCACTTTGAAGTGTTCCACAAACATCTGTAGCTCGAGTTTTTAATCACCCCTCCTGTACCTCCCTACATCCTTTTCCACTTCTCCACACTCTACAACCCTTTTCTCTGCAATCCTCCGTATCTGAGCTCGTGTGTGTGTGTGCACATGTGAACATGCATTTCCATGTGAATGTTTACCCACAGATCCACCAGTCACCAAAACTCAATCAACAGGATGAATGAACTTCAACACAGCTCCTTTCTCCTAGATGTTTGCAGTATATTCAAAAAAGCAGCACAGAATTATCAAAGACTTCTGTTAGATAACAAAAAAATACCAGTTCCCAAATAGGGAGCAATCAACTGCAACCACATAGGACCTGCATACTAATAGTCTCTTTCCAAACAACTGATCAAGCCAAACAATGCTGTGACGACTAAGAATCAATCAGGCCTTGGAATGCAGTGTAAAGTGTGATTTTATTTACTAGAAATTATTGTCTCATTCATTTTTGATTATATCAGCTTGCAAACAGAAGTTGTTGAACAATGGAAAAGAGTGATAATGCACGAGAAGGGGAGAAGGGGGGGGGNGGGGGGGGGGAGAGAGAGAGAGAGAGAGAGAGAGAGAGAGAGATAGAAACATTTTATGTGTGGCAAGAGTCCAATAACTTCTGAATGTGAGAGGGTCCAGACATCATAATATCACCACTGTACCACAATATAATGAATAACTTCATAGTGGAGTCAGACCGATTCAGCAGGGGGCCTTAAACACATTACACTAAAATTGCACACCTACACAAAGAATTCACACCCTTGCAGCATACAACAACAACAACAACATACACAAACAAACATACACACAATCTCACAGCCCATCAGGTTTGTACAAACTGGTTATGGCCAGCTAGCTGTGTCCTGGAAGCTGTTGGCTGTTAGCAGACGAGCCAGCATGGTGTGTTTGATTAATTAGTGTGTCATCCACTTACAGAGGAGACTATTACTGTCCATCTGCAAACATTTAATAAACTAGAGAAGGGAGGGATGGAGACATAGTGACACAGGTGAATGAAGGGATGATCAGATTTCTGCCTGTCAAATATAAAGCTCATATTTTACCTGTTGGCTGCCTAAGCTTGCAAATAGAACAAAAGAATGAAGGAATATATTCATCCTGTGTGTTTCTGTCCCTATCATATGCTCAGTGATGCTATTTCTTATGGAAAAATAGTTTACCTTCACATCATAGACACAAAAGATTGGAGGAGGTCATGAAAGGCACAACCAGGGGAGACAATAAGACAGGTTATTCTCTCTCTCCAGTCTATCACAATAAGGGACGCTACTGGAGGCAAGGAGGCCTCTGCTGGCTATCATTTCTATCCTTCACGTGCAGGTTTATGTGCTTAAAAGTTTGAATGGCCACATATGCTTGTCTGCTGGGGTATCCTGAAAGACATAAGAGGTGTATCAGGCACAGACGTAACCAGATCCATGCACTCAACAAAGACGTAGCTTGGAGGACAGATGTGCAGAGCAGCAATGAGTCTTGCCGTCACGTGAATCTGGGAATAAAGTCTCAAAATTATCCCATCGCTGGAGGACACTTAGGCATGTCTTAGGCTCTGCATTATGCTGAGGACTTTGAAGTGTGGGAGACTTGAGCTTTTGCCACTTTTGTATGCAAAACAGTGGGAACGCACACACCACACACAAACACACACACACACACACACACACGTTCCACCATCTAACATGTACCAAGATCAATGGTCGATTGGTGTTGATTTTAAATGTCACACAATATGCTGGCTGTGCATTGACATGAACATAGGTAGATAGGTGAGGAATATGTCACTTGGAATACTTGGAATATGTCACACCTCTCTCTCTCTCTCTCTCTCTCTCTCTCTCTCTCTCTCTCTCTCAGCTGCAACTCTACTGCCCCCTGCTGGTTAGAAAAATTGCAATTGTTTCTTTCACCCATCCCCAATTTACAATTTATACCCCCCAAATCCACTAATCATTGATCTGCTGCATTTATGACAATTCCTTCTCTCTCTCTTTTTTTTTTTTTTTTTTTTTTTTTTTTTTTTTTTTTTTTTTTTTGTCAGACAAGACCTTAGCGGAGCAACTCTTTAGCTCTGGCATGGATTTTCTTTGTCTCTAATCTCACCTCTCTCTCTTCTGACATCAGCAAAACACAACCACAGCCAGCTGACCCAGTTTGTCTGTTTTAAGTCCTGAGCAGCATGGGTTCAGTGAACAGTGAAAAATGTGGAGGTCTGAAATAAAGCAGATCAACTCTGAGACATTTCTCTATCCTATTAGGAGCCTTAAGATGGAAAATGTGATAGCCGTACTGCACAGTGGAAAACCACTTCAACAAGCTTTGAAAATTACTTATTTGTGACAATTAAGCTCTTAGCACAGAAGGGGGTGGACGCGGTGAATAATTGGTTATGAAAGCATACAACAAAAACAAACCTGTCATTTTTTCAACGCATATGGATGGACATACACTCCTGCAACAAACACACTCACACACTCAAAGCAAGCATTTCCTATTTAATCATAGCTTTTTGCTTTTGCAAAGAGTATAATTGCAGTATAAGAAGTTAAATGTTAGTCATCATTGAGGGGGTTTGGCTGTGGCACTGGATAATTAGTCTGGCTGTGTGTGCTGCACTAATCACAGGGACTTATAATGGCAGGCATGGGGAGAAGGACTAAAACAATTACATTTGGCTGTGAAATAAAATCCGATCACTCTTTCATCATGAACAATCGCTGATGTTTATCTCTCAGTATGAGTTTGAGTTTAAAAGCACAACATATTTGGGGTGTGACAATATAACAGACTCGTGTAAATGGATGGCAGCTGCAATATATGATACTGAATTTGTAGAGCTGATTTTGGTGCTAAACCAGCATCACTCTATGTTTATGGCTTTTTCCAGGTTTACTTTCAAGGACATTTGTTCATATTCTTATTGTGGCAATGAACTGAAAAAAATCCAGGAAATTTTTAATTCTTTGACTTAAAAGCATTTTTTATCACTTTGTCCACTTAAGCCCTCTTGCTCTTTAAAGAGATGGTCCTTAAAGGACCATACTACCCAATTTGCATGTTTGAGCCTAATATATTCAATTTTCATACACATAAGGTTTGACAGTCATTTCCCAAAGCATACTACTAGAACGGTGAGCTAAAAAAAAAATTTTCCTACCTTCCAGATCGCCATTGGTTTCAGTTCATTGTGGTACACTGTTAAAATCAACTTGTTGATACTTGAAAAATTCTTGGGATGGGTAATCCATTAATGTGAACAACACATGTATTCAGGTTTTTTTGAAGTTTTGTAATTTTAGTATTTAAGCACAATAAAAAGCATGGAGTGAATGTATGTCTCCATTGGGAAATATAGTCCCAAAAGAAGACCTGCATTTATCAAAAAATTAAACGACCATGATTTGAAAAGGTTGCGTAAGTATTGGCAAGCAAAACATCGATTTTTAAGGTGGGTGTATTGCTTGAATATTTGATTTTGAAAGATTATGAGATTTTGCAAAATATCAGGAAAACTGAAATACGGTTTTATCCTTTGGGAAATGATTGTCAGTAATGTAACGTCTATGAAAATTGAATATATTATGCAAAATGGGTGGTATGGTCCTTTAATAAAACCCTTACAGTCCAACTTTAGTGATGGTTACATTACATCTGCAGATACCTTATCAAACAGCTGAAACCACTGCCAACAGTCCCATTAAGAGATGGAAAGCAGTTGCCTGTGTGGCTGGCTACATAGGTGACCTTTCCTTAATTCTTCATAGCAGCTACCCTTGAAAATGACACACACAGTGAAGTAAGCTCTTTCCTCTCTAGCCAGTTGAAGATCTGCTTCAGGCAATGTCGTTTGTTCTCTCGCTATGTGTCCTTAAATGTGTGTGAGAAGGTGTTTTATATGAACAAAGGCAACGTATGGACATGTTTGAGGAGATGTATGCATGCATCGGTATGTCTGTGGGCACCTCATATTGAAAGTGGGCTTGTACCAGCTGTGACACAGCCAAGGTCACACCACCCCTCTGTGGCAGCAGCAGTCAAAGTGATTAGAAGAGAAAAGATTCACATGCCCCCATAAACTGTTTCAATGGTCCTCACTGGATTTAACAGCCTCCAGGTCAGGCTGCAGAGTTCAAGTGGCCTATGGCTCTACGGAGTGCAGTAAAACCCATTAATCATCCGATAAACAGAGGGATCCTGTTATTAGATGAAGGATGGTTTCTAGATGTCTCCTATCATGAAAAATCAGACTCCTCTGTATCAACATCAGAAGGAGAAAAAGTGGAAATCAGTTTTTGATTCGATCTAACTCTTAACTGTTTCAATTAAATGCGATGTATTAAAGACACAAAGGATTTGGTTTTCCCTAAATATGTGATAAGAGAAGTAATAATAAAGCAAATATA
Source organism: Lucifuga dentata (assembly GCA_014773175.1). NCBI lineage: Eukaryota > Metazoa > Chordata > Actinopteri > Ophidiiformes > Bythitidae > Lucifuga > Lucifuga dentata. The sequence continues at coordinate 67,408 of VXCM01001312.1, forward strand.
AACAGAAATCACAACTAAATTTCTCCCAATAGTCATAGTAACTGCATTATACTGCAGTTGTCATGGGATCAGGATAATGACTGTCATGATAAGACTGAAAGATCCTCTAGTAATCAATTCAATATTCAAATGGAAGAGCCAACAATGCAACATGATCTCATTTGAAACGCAGCATTAGAGTCACTCTGTGGTAACATGCAGCAGATTTTTGCTTTTTGTCTTTGTCTCAGAGGGAGGGAGGAGGGATGATAAAAGACTGGTGAATCAAGGTGGGGAGCTGAGGAATGTGAGGGAGAGATGGATGGAGGAGAGGAAGAAGGCAACAGACGTGGGCGATGCAGGGGTGGCTCAGGCTGTGGGGAAAGAGTGACAGTGGCAGATGCATTACCAGCGACATCTCCATCCCTGCTGACAAACACACACACACACACACATACGCACACACACAGTCTAAGCTGATTTTGAAGCCAGCAGTTTGGCCCCTCACCAGGAACAGGGGGTAATGATGTCACCCTTTTCCCATCAGCCCCCTGCCTTAATCAACACCCTGTTCTTCCATTCCTCCACTCTCATGTACCTGCATGTATGCATGCATATATACATAGATATTGTACATCCATATGTATTATATTCTCTCCTCTGCTCATTCCTCCACTCTCCTGCACTTTGAAATCTCAGGTTGGCGGGGGGGTTNTCTCTCCTCTGCTCATTCCTCCACTCTCCTGCACTTTGAAATCTCAGGTTGGCGGGGGGGTTGTGCGGGGTTCCTCTGGAGAGCGATAAAAGCTGATTGGAGTTAAAACAGTTGGTCAGGCCTCCCCGCCCCAGCATCTGTTGGATTACAGTCAGCCAACCTGTCATCTGTGAAATGAAGGCTAGTATGAGAGGAGAGGGGAAAGGCCACAGGAGGGACGGATAGAGAGAAGGAGAGGGAGAGTTCGTGCGGGGGGGGCACAGACAGGTTTAGTAAAGGTTAATGTGTAACCTAACATGAAAAAATGAAATTTCTCCACATTTAGTTGAGAAAAAGCCACAGGAAAAAAAAAGAGGGATCAAAGACAAAAACAGCAAGAGGTGAAAGGTCGGGTGGCGGGAAGGACAGACACATCTGACCTTTCAATGAATCGTTTCTTCTCTCTCTCCTCATGTATCACTGCCACTGAGCACTAGAGGTGAGGAGCAATCCCTTTGACCCCCCTCCCCTCCTTTAACATCTCCATCTCATCCCCCTCTCTTGGNGAGCAATCCCTTTGACCCCCCTCCCCTCCTTTAACATCTCCATCTCATCCCCCTCTCTTGGTCTCTCTCAATCACCCACCACCGAAACCTCTACCCCCACCTACACCTCCCGTGTCCTCCTGAGGGAATCGTTTTCACTCAAGCAACCTCAATTAACCTTACCCCTTCATGCACACAAGCACACACACATCCATACACACATGCACACACTCTATGCTTGCGCATGCACACCCCTCCTACCATGCAATTATAGGTGGGAAGGTCACTAGATTGGGAGAAAGACGTTTTGCAAATATTCTCCAATGACATGTAAAGGAATGTGAGGCTACCTGTCGCACTCTGCCCTTAAATAACTGTGACACCATCATAACTCATCTGGAATAATTAGAGCTGAGAAAGCCAAAGGAAATGCATTTAATTTCATGCTCAAAGAAATGGCAAATGCCTGTTTCATTCTCTGCTCTGGGGTTACTTTTTGGAGGTCATGGGTGGACGCAGATACCACAAGGTTGGAGAAGCATTTTTTGATCAGTGAAATTAAGGTGAAAAACGATAGATGCACAAATTCACAAACTGCTGCCCCTGTCAAGTAGAATTTGTAGAATTCGACACTGACATTAAAAAAAATACCAAAATTAATGAAAATCTGCAGCATTAATCTTGAAAGAGCCAAATAAAATAAACTAAGCATAACTGGCTGTCTGCTTGGATTATTCTTTCTAAAGCCAGCGGTGGGATACCATACTGATTCATGCACATGCATACATGCTTTGGCAGGTTTTTTTTTNTTTTTTTTTTTTTTTTGGTTTTTTTTTTTTTGGTATAAAGCATATTTGGAATCGGAAGATTGGTAGGCTTCCTAGTAGCTCAGCAGTAAACAGCTTCCAGGGTTTTTACTCTGCTAGAAGAAGAGCCTGTATGTGAATATCTGTGTGTGTGTGTGTGTGTGTGTGTGTGTATATGTGCATGCGTGTGCGTGTGTACACTTGCATGCATATGAATGTGTGTTTGTGATTCTGTTAAATCCACACAGCTGTTCTTGGAATCAAACTTGGCTTGTGTGTGAATGCCTCCTGCAGGGCAGAAAAATAATATCTACCCTTCCTCTCGTTTTCATCATCATTTAGCTGCTCTCTAACAATGCCAGGCTGCTGTTTCAGCAGCAAAGCCCAAAACTAACAAGTGCCAAGATTGTAACTGAAGTATTTTAATATTCTGTAATGATGAGGAAAGGGGTGTCTTCAATCATAATATGATCAGTGAATAATGATATACCATATTGATTCAAGACCTTTATCCAGCTGCTATGCTGTATCCATTCTTATACCCTGAATAATAACTTTGAGACTGAACAAATGAGGAGCCAGCCTGCCTGATCATGGGACACACAGTGATGATGTCCCTGCTTTTCAATTAGCATCTAATACGAACCAGGAGGCTGGGACTGATTTAATGTCTAATAATAAGAATAATGGGCCAAAGAAAAAAGTACACTCAATTTAATTTGTGTGTATAACACATATAAATGTATGCACAGACACACAACTTTTAATCCTGTATTAAAACACACCCAATTGCTGTAAACTGCCACATCCTTTCCAGCACCCTGCAGAGCTCTCACTGGGCTTATCAGTGCATAATTGCTGCTGATTGGTGTATTATTGCTCTGGTTAATCTGCCTGTGGGTGGCAAATAAAAGAACTCCATCAGGAGCGTTATCAATTGTGGGCAGAAGGTGCGCATGGAGTGAATCTGGCAACCAGGAAACAGAAGGAGAGGGAAGGGAGGGGTGGGAGTGGGAAAGGAAAGGAAAGAAGCTATGAAGGAAAGAAAGGTGACAAGGAGAAGTGATGGGTTGGATAAACTGAAAGCAGAGATAAGAATGTGTGACTGAAGGGGAGAAACAAATAAGTTAGCAGAACAAAACTTGAAAATGGACAGGATTACAGCCTTAAAACCTTATGGTTCAGGAGGTTTTGGTTCCATCGGAGGTAAAGTAAGGTAACATCGGTGGTCTGGATGTTGTTCTGAAAGAGTTGTGAGAGTGATCTGGATCCCCGGTGAATCCTCTTATGATTGATGTGGTCTTGTTCCTTGGCCTCAGTTCTATTTCTAAACAGGGGCTGGAGGAGGAAGCTGAGGCGATGTGATTAGATTCCTCCTCCATTACACGGCAGGCTGAGACAGGTAGGATATCATCCACAGCAGACACACTTCGGTCCCAATGCCCTGTGCAGTAACAGCATGTTGGCAACTGACCCTGTGGTGTGAGAGGGGAAGCTAACATGACAAACTAGTGTTTCTTTACTCCACTGGGGGGCTGGCAATGATTGAATTGGCACATGCACCACAGAGCATTGAGAGAGGTGGAGGAAGATGGAGACAAAGCAGAGTAATTCAGCAGCAAGGACAAGAAGTTGCTCAGAGTCGGGAAAGTTTGGATGTTAGTGCATCGCTTTAGGCAAACTGAGGACATGAAACTGGTGATGATCTATGACCTCAGACATGTAATGGTGATTCATGCTTTCAGCAGTGTTTTATAACTTTATAAAATCACACACACACATACAAACACCTAAACAACTCTTAGAGAAGTTTTCATTATTTTCATGTCATGTAATATATGCTGTTTAAAATGGAGAGAACTGCTCTGAGGATGTTTTAGCACATATACATAGCGGTTATTTGAGTTATGCAGTGTTTAAGGTGGAAGAGTGCAGGATTAGTTATCCAGACCAATTAATGCTGATCTTCATCACCAGATAATATTTCATGATATAAATAATCTGAATAATATTGTAAAGAATAAACTACACTGAATGTGTAAAACCAGTAGAATCCTCCCATAAGTAGAGAGAAAATCATTGTGTTGCAATGAGAAATTAGAAAATTTTAGCCAGGAGGTTTTTATTTCCTTTATAATAGCACCTCCTGCTGGAGAGCTGCCTGCATTGAGGCAATGGTTTAAAATACCTGGACTTGCAGAAAGAAATGCAAAGAAATAAAATAAGAGGGTTGGAGAAAATGACACTCCTTGATTTAAAAAAAAAAAAAAAAAANAAAAAAAAAAAAAAAAGAAAGGAAAGGATTTTAAAATTATTTTCAAGTAACAAAAGAGCTACATTAAATGGCAATACAATAAATTCAAAGGGATGCCAGGAGGTGATATGTACAGTACAACTCCGCCTACAGAAATTTACATAGGATTGGTTTGGGGAACCTATAAAAGAATATTCTGTAAAAATGGCAAATGTATTTCTCTTATTATTTTATCTTGATTGCACAAATCACAGAATATGCAGCTGAATTACTGGCAGCTTTACATTTTTTTCATTTTCTGTCTGTCTACATCTTCTAATGTTATATTACTTACTATATTGCTAAGGCTTTGTAATATTCATATTATAGTCATTTGGGATCTTATATCTGATTAGTGAGATGAATTTGAGATGGTGAATGGTGGTGATGTGTGGACAGAGGAGGTGGATGCAGAGGAGGTGAGAACTGGCAGAGGTGAGCAGGCGAGAGTGACAGAAGGGGTGTCAAAGAGTGACTATAGCTCTACTGGGGCAGAAGTTCTTTGTTTTTCAAATCTTGAATTAAAGGTATTAAGTTGATTTGCATGTGAAGGGTCTGCTGTTATGGGTGGAGGTTTGGGTATGTAGTGATAGTGTGAAGACCTTCCAGATAGATGGACAGTCATTTGTGGAGAACTGTTGTTCAAGTTTGTCTCTGTATTGGTGTTTGGTAGCCTTACTTGAGGTCAAATTTATGTTTTCTGAAAACATCCAGTAGGTTTCCTCCTTTATACTGGCCTTTCTTTTTTAACTATTCCTCCTTTCCTCCTTTTTAACTATTATGAACTAATAGTTCATAATATTAAACTAATACTAAACTCCTGTGAGTTTTGCCAGTCAAATCAGCTCCATCAGACCAGTAAAAGTAGATGGTGAAATTGAGGATTTCTATTGCAATAAACAAAACCGACAGTAGAGGGCGCTAAGATGCTGTTGATTCTTTCGGGTGAAGACAGGCTCGGCTTGCATCCAAATTCTGTCTTGGTGTCCATTTCCTTTCAATTTGAAACACATTTCATGCAACATATAACCTAATTTTATGTAATTTCCCATGATCCTTTAAGTAGATAAACATAATTACTGTGTCTGACAAATAGGTCAACACAGCGTACTTTTCCATTCATTTATTTTTTTAATTACGTGGTCACGTGTCTGTTTATGGCGTATGTGAACAGAGATTAACACCCTCATGGTGTAAACCTAAACACACACCTAAGCTGCGTCATAGTAACACAGGATGCACACAGTCACCGCAGCATCCTGCTTCACTTTGGGACGTGACACACAACACGATTCGCCACCGAGGATCCACCCGCCTATCCACCCGCCTCATTAGCATGTGACACCGAGGCTGTCCTTAAATACCGGGATACACCCCCACTGCCGCACCACTGCTGTGGAAAAACTGCGCTCGGTAGGACTCCACACATTCCAGCTCGCCTTTCAACTAAAACTACAGCCTGAAGGTAAGAGAAGCCATAATAAGAATAAAACCATATCAGAATGCTTTTAGTTATAATATTCCCACATAATTCTTCCTCTAAGTCTGTGCATTGATTACCTCCGTCGAAGATATGTGATCACTGGCGTTTGTTTGTATCAGGATATCTCGAACAGTTATGGACGAATTTGGAATAAATTTAGGGAACAGATAGATAATATCGAGAGGAAGTAAATACATTTTGGAGGTGAGCCGGATTATATTCTGGATTCAGTATGATCTGCTTATTTTGGTGATGATTCATGTTTTATGGTTTTAATATTGTTTTTTTTTTTTTTTTNTTTTTTTTTTTTTTTGTTGTTGGCCTTGGCGGAGGTATACACTTTCAGAGGATCTACTTTTTAAAGCAATGAGCTTTTGATGCTCAATTTCAGCCGGTGCATCAAGTTTTCCGGAGAGGATGCGGAGGGGGGGCGTGTTGTTCAAATAGGCCCGTCAGGCTGTTACCAACTCGTTTTTCTGTCTTTCTTTTTGTTAAATTATTATTATTTTTTATTGTTTATGGTGTAAAAAAAAAACAAAAAAAAACATTTTTAGGTGGAAAAGGTAGCTACAGCAACAGAATGTAGGCCCAAGTTCTATTTCCTCACCTCACTTGTTGCAGCGCGAGCTCATCATGATGGCTAGCTCGATGAATGGGCTTATGGAGAACAATTTTGCCTTTGCGGACATCATAAACTATAACATAATCTATGAAAATAACCCGTCACAGTTATTTCATTCACAGAGACAAGTGCTAACTGATAATCACGTTTCAGCGGTTCCTGAGAAGGTTTTATTTTTTTTATATTTATTTTATTTTACGCAGTGTTACACAAGCCTTTGCGCAGCAGGCGCAGGAAGTGCAGGGCATCTTGGTAGCTGTAGTTCATCATGCCAATGTCGCTGTTTCATTGCTTTACCACGTCCACGGGTGACACTTACATAATTTATATCAGACAGTTACATACTAAAACACCTGAAATTAGATCTTTGATTTGCATTACCTACATGCTCAGTCGAGAGGCTGTTTTCTCCTGCTGGTACAATTTATTGAAAGTGGAATTTTCTCAGCAAATAAGACATGGTGCAATGCTTGTCTGACTAAATAGTCTGGAATCTACTGATCTAATATTTGTCCCTTTCTGGAGTGCAGTGCAGAAAGAGGGTTTGTTCACAGTCACCTGTTAGAGAGTAATATTAAAGGCTGATACTGAGCCTCAGAAATGATATTTGACACCCCGTCCGCTCAGTGACCAGTTGGTGTCCAGGCGAAGTAAATGTCATGTCTGGGCCTACACTGGGAAATATAATACTAGCAAGCACTTGACAATTTAAATAGTCCAATTGTGTGTAATAGCTACTTAAGTTCCCGGAAATTTGTTAGAATGTACAAAAATCTCCCTTTTTCTCTGTCTGTTTTGCATTATGTTCTTTCCGCTTCTAGTAATCCTCACTTAGTCATACCTTCACTGGCTTGTATATTTCCATGGCAAATAAGGAAGTACTGTAAGAACCTTATTGAACATACAGCAAAAGGATTCTCTTGTAAAGAGCAAACCCAGCTCACCTGGAGGTCAGGTCCTGGTATATGCAGTAAGCTTTCACCTTCCGAGTGACAGATAATTGGATAATGGGATATTAGTATGACTGTCCCACTTCCCAAATCCTACTATTGTGTGTAAAGCCACCATGGAGAAGTCTTAAATAAGCTCTGGAGGCAGGTATTCCAGTGTATTAATCCTGCCAGTTATTCCTCTGCGTGCTCGTGTTCACATCACAGTGCAGCAAGAGCCGGCCTAGTGATGTAACCTCCCGCAAGCATGGCAACTCAGCCATATCTGCTCAGCCAGGAAGCATAAATAGCAGAGCGTGACGTCAAATGGGAATAGCCTGTGCTGCACGCTGACAGGCTGTGGTACTAACCCAGGCAGTGGTTTCTATGGAAACCCAGAGAGGCGCTATGAAGTGATAAGACAAACTTACTCTGTGTAAACCATTTAAGGAAGTAGACGCATTACAAGAGGGCAAGGCTTATAAATCTGAAAGTGGAACTTTGTTTGAACACTTGTGGTTGCTGGAAATTCCGTTGTGGGTCATGAGGAGGGAACACTTTCAATTCTCAATTCTGTAATGATGATTAAACTATAGAGTAAGAAAAGGGCAATCCAAGTTTGACTCAGCCAGTCAGCATGCGATGAGGCAGCAGTCACGTATGCCTCTGTAAGCCTGTTAGTACAAGTCATCCAAGCTGACACATCCATTATGCAGCACTACTTTACTGATTTCCACTGTCACCCTCCAGCCAAATTTTATTTCCATTCTGCATTGAATATTGCTTACCTCCCCCTTTTCCCCTCGTTTTCCTATCCCATTTTTGCTTGTCTTTCTTTGTCTTCTCATTCTTCCCCCACGACTTTTTCTATGTTGGCTTCATGTCACTCACATTTTTTTCCTCTGACCTCCACTTCCTTCCCATCTCTACTTTTCCACAGATGTCCACCAAGGAAAAGCTGATCAGCCATGTGATGAAGGAGGAGCCTGTTGGCAGCAGGAACAAGGTGACGGTGGTGGGTGTCGGTATGGTGGGCATGGCCTCTGCCATCAGCATACTGCTCAAGGTGAGACAGAGGGATAGAAGATGTGAAGGAGGTGTCAGCAAATAAAGGTCAAGGAGAGGAATGAGAGGACCAAAAAGAAGAATGTAGGATAAGAGCTCAATGAATAAATTGTTATTATAAGAGTAAGGGAAGTAAAGGGAATCAAAGTGAAATTGTGAGTGGGTTTATGGCATGTTAGTTAAGCCCATTACTGGTATAGAGTAAAGAAAGATATACATGAATTCTTAGCTTCACATTCAGCATTAGGGGCCCTGAACCAGCAACCAAACCAAACCTCAGTGAGAACTAGTTTGGAATGTTTGTTTGGAATGAAAACCAGATTGCTACCGTATTGTATAGGCTTGGAAAGTGGCCAGCAAACAACAGTTTCATTAGTATTCCTTTTGAAATGTCCTGGCCCATGTAGAATAGGTAGTCTGTCTCTGTGTCAGCTGAGGAAACAACAGAGGCACAGAGAAACTAGGTCACAGGTCCTAATTCTAACAATGCTGCAGTTTTCTAACAGCCACGTCATGTATTGTTCCTTCTAGATAGAACTGGTTTACTCACTAGAAAATTACAGTGAGATTACCACCGTACCAAACTTTTTTTTGAGAGTAAGGGTGCTTGATTTAAAAAAAAAAAAAACAAAACAAAACAAAACCTCAAAAGTAGAAAAATTCCTTTTCCCTCTGTATCAGAAAATGTTTTGATATTACAAAGAGGTTTGTTGCTTTTAATGAGCCTTACTCTAGCTTAATCAACTACATGTACTGAAATATCACAGCTGTATATGTATGGTAATGTTAACCAGGACCTGTGTGATGAGCTGGCTCTCGTTGATGTGATGGAGGACAAGTTGAAAGGTGAGGTCATGGACCTGCAACATGGATCCCTCTTCCTCAAGACACATAAGATCGTGGCCGACAAAGGTGAGAATATCTGCAAAGATCTGCAGCATTTTGTTTCAGAGTTTCGGCTTTTTACATAATTCTGTCATCATGGAGTTCTGTCAGTCTGTGGCTTCATCAGAAAAATCTCTCTTTGCCAGACTACAGTGTGACAGCCAACTCTAGAGTGGTAGTGGTGACTGCTGGAGCCCGTCAGCAGGAGGGCGAGAGCCGTCTTAACCTGGTACAGCGCAACGTCAACATCTTTAAGTTCATCATCCCCAATATCGTCAAGTACAGCCCCAACTGTATCCTGCTGGTGGTCTCCAACCCAGGTTAGACAGCCAGGCATTACGTTGGGAAAAATTATTTAGAGGGTGATGCCAAAATCTATGTAATTTGTATAATGCTGATTCTTGTAACTCTGTCCACTCTCCTTTACTATCCCAGTGGACATCCTGACCTACGTGGCCTGGAAGCTGAGTGGTTTCCCCCGTCACCGCGTCATCGGCTCTGGCACCAATCTGGACTCTGCACGTTTCCGTCACCTGATGGGAGAGAAGCTGAACCTCCACCCTTCCAGCTGCCACGGCTGGATCATTGGAGAGCACGGAGACTCCAGTGGTACGCAGCTCCGACTTAAAATGAAATCTGCGTTCGTCTTTATGTCTACCTGGTTGTTGGTCTGCGGTGCATCTTTTAAATAGATGCAACTTTTGCATGTTGTCTGCAACGTGTTGACCAAATAGTATCTGTGTGTAGTAACGCTCAGAATATGTTGACTCATCACTGTTGTTTCTCTATTTGTCACAGTGCCTGTGTGGAGTGGTGTGAATGTTGCTGGTGTTTCCCTTCAGGGCCTCAACCCACAGATGGGGGCTGAGGGTGACAGTGAGAACTGGAAGGAAGTTCACAAGCAAGTGGTTGATGGGTGAGTTCAATTTTTTTTCCACTAAAAAAAAATATAATTTGATATGCAAATCAGTTGAACAGTCCCTCTTTCTAGCACTTTAGCTGGAAACCATAAAGAAGATATTTTATTGAAACAGATGTAGAGTTCAATCTACAGCTACAGTTAGCAATTAACATAAAGGAAAATGCACCCAAAAGGCACAATTGAAACCAGTGGAGCTGCTCAGACCTGGTTAGGAATTTGTACCAGGGCTGTAAGCCAAATCACAAGCAGTGGCCAGTTTAGAGTACACTGTTTATTTAGGACTATCACACCCTGGCAGCTAGTTAAACAAAGGTTTGGCAGTTCTGTAAAATTATACTGTACAGTTGTGCTTATAAACTGATAGACCAGGTCTGTATTAATTAAAATGTTAAATTGTAATCAAAGAAAAATCCATCCATTTTATTATGTGATGAATAAGAATAAATATTGCTGAATAAGTGAATTAGTCCAGTTGTTGGATTTTGAGACGTGAACATGATATGCCAGTCTGCCCTGCCTCTGCACCCTTTGACCTTTGCCTTTATTTCATATCAAATCCAAGCAGTCAGCTGCTTGGATTATTTGCTAAAGCTGGCTCTTACCCTAGGTCAGCTATAAACAGTAACACAGCTCATGGGGAGCATGCAAAAATTTCAAGTGCGTCGTAAGACTTTACATTGGACAAAAGGAATTGGATAAAGAATGAACTGTGCAACATCTAAGACAGTATCTCTCTCCACCTGCAAAACTATTACAGAAGGTCTTATCTTTGAAGGATACAGAATGTGTTTCTGTATCTGTTTTTCACAGCTTTTTTAAATATATGAACAAGACATTTTAAAACACCATTGTGAGGTTTTAAGCATACCATATATACTCGAGTATAAGCCGAGTTTTTACTGCCAAATTTCAAAGTAAATTGGGGGGTCAGCTTATACACGAGAAATTCAAATTTGATCCCAGAGAATGAAATTTCCAGGGATGGAACCACTACCCATGGAAAATAGTTTAAATAATACCTTAGAATGAGATATTTCCTGTCAAGAGTTATCCAGCACATTTTGCAGCAGCCAGTAAGCGCTCTTGTGATTAGTCAGTTATGGTAGTCAACTGCTGAAATAAATATAATTATTACCGGTACATGGATTATTTTCAGAAAATCACAGGAATACTATGACAATATCCAGAAAAACAGATAATTTGCTAAACAAATAAATTTATGGAACAACATCAGGGGGTCGGCTTATATACGGGTTTCTTTAAAAATCTAAATTTGCTGGTCAAAATGAGAGGGTCGGCTTATACTCGAGTATATACGGTAATTTTCTTTTTCAGTCTAAGAGACATGCTGTTCTCACTAATAACGTTATTTCCAATTGTCTGTGTTCCTCAGGGCCTATGAGGTTATCAAGCTGAAGGGCTACACTTCCTGGGCCATTGGTATGTCTGTGGCTGACCTGGTGGAGAGCATCGCGAAGAACCTGCACAAAGTGCATCCTGTGTCCACACTGGTCCAGGTGAGAAAAATATTCACACATTCACTGTTAACAAATCCAAGTACGTTGAGGTTAAGTGATGGCTTGCTGACCCTGAACTTCTCTGTCACTCACCTCGTTCTGTCTCCCTCCGTCTGTTAGGGCATGCATGGAGTGAAGGATGAGGTCTTCCTCAGCGTCCCTTGTGTCCTGGGTAACAGTGGCCTGACAGACGTCATTCAAATGACGCTGAAGCCTGACGAGGAGAAGCAGCTGGTGAACAGTGCTGAGACCCTGTGGGGTGTGCAGAAGGAGCTCACCATGTGAAGAGCACTTCTTTGAATCCATCCAGAGACCACTCACAAACACTGTGTGGTCGATTCCCTCCTACTGTTTCTCCTGTGTTCCTTGTGTCCATAGGTGAATGAGACCTCTGAATATCGAAAAGGCCAGGCGTATGTAACTAAACTAGTGGAAGCCAGATATAACAAACTCATCATTCACAGGTGTTTTCCTTTGCTGTCTCTCTCCTAACTCCATGACTGAATTCTCTGAAACGCACCACGAACCTGTAGCCTTAGAGCTCAGTCTGTGTTGGAGTGAAGAGTTAAATTATCTGTTGTCCTGTCTACACACAGATTATAAGGCCTTTGCATATTGTGTGCATATTATAATGTTACTGTGTATACCATTACTGTGTGTTGTTGCTCCTTGTCTTCCATACACTCCTTGTACGTAGTTCATATTTATTGAGTATTCTGTGATTGTTGCCAGTTGATGTTTTTCCACTTGGTGTTCTCTGTTGTTTTTTTTTTTTTTTTTTTTTTTTTTTTTTTTTATTTACAGAATTATGGAGACATTCCGTTCTCTATGTAGAGTGCTTCCTATCTGCCCCATGTCATCATACCACTGCTGCATATCACTGGGTCAACACCCTGTGATACCAAAAAAAAAAAAAANAAAAAAAAAAAAAAACAATGTTACGTCTACTGGTTGGCATTAAGCCTTAGTACACAAAATTAACCTTAAGTGCACTGACAGAAAAACCTCTTTTGAAAAGCAAGATTTACAGAATTTACAGGCAACAAAGGTTACATCTAAGCAAACTAAAAGGGCTGCTAATGAGTTGACGTCTTACAATTTAAAACGTATAACAGAGCCAATGGGAAAAGATCAGCTAAGATCATAACCTGGTGTAAGGTTATGCATCATAACAAAGGGTAACAATCCTGCAGAAGGTATTATATTTATGTGCACCCTCAATATCCTTTAAAAAGTTTTAATTTTTCCTCCTGACACAAATAGAATACCATTTTTTGAAAAGCATAATGATATTATTTATAACTATATATTTATTCACATTAGATATGATCTATAAATCACCTGAATTACTACTAAGGCACTGATGACACTTACCACGGCAGCTGGATGTTGATTTGATGTAACACCATCAATAAATAAATCTACCAGGATAATGTCCCTGCTTTGTCCTTTGTCTGTTTGTCATCTATTCCTAGAAAAGGCAGTTAGTTTGTTTACAATGCAGCTACTCTCATTGCACAACCATGAATCAGCACATAAGGCGGGTTAAAAGTTCTTATGTAGGTCAAACTCGTCCGTACTTCATGGATGTGATATTAACATTATGAACATTATCATTCACATTGCTGCAGCTTCTGTCAAAAACAAAAATTCACAAAACATCACCATGTATTTTGTGGCTTAAAACTGACCAGTGCATCTTAAAGGACCATACCACCCATTTTGCATGTTTGAGCCTAATATATTAAATTTTCATACACATAACGTTACTGACAATCACTTCCCAAAGCGTACTACTGGAGCAGTGAATTAAAAAAAAATTTTTCTACCTTCCAGACTGCCATTGGTTTCAGTTCATTCTGGTACGCTATTAAAATCAACTTGTTAATACTTGAAACGTTCTTGGGATAGGTAATCCATCATCGCGAATGAGACGTATATTCAGGTTTGTAATTTTAGCGTTTAAGTGCAATAAAAAAAGCAGAGTGAGTGTATGTCTCCACTGGGGAATATAGTCCCTAAAGAATACCTGCGTTTATTGAAAAATTTTAAAGACTTCATAATTTTGTATAACTATTAGCAGGCGAAACATCAATTTTTAAGATGAGTGTATCGCTTGAATATTTGATTTTGAAAGATTAAGAGATTTTGCAAAATATCAGGAAAGCTGAAATACAGTTTTATCCTTTGGGAAATGATTGTCATGTAAAATGGGTGGTATGGTCTTTTAAAAGTGTATTAGAGCTTTACAGTGATTTTCAACTGCTTTCTGTATTTGTGTCCTATAGATGTATGCTGTAAGACAAAATAAGCCAAAAAACACAATCAGAATGTTACTTGCTCGCTGTGTCCATATAAATGAACACGAGGTAAAACCACTAATCCAATCTGATGATTTATCATTTAAAAATTACACTAAAGAAATTAGCATCAAATCAGATTTACTTTATTTGTATTGATTTACATACATCTACAGATATAAAAGAACAGGTGGTCTATGGTTGAATTGGAAACAAAAAACAGTAGATATTACTATTATACAATTCAAAGTGCATTTAGTAAAAAGCTAATTTAAATGAGACCTGTTTACAAACATAAGTTAACCTTAGATTAGTATAATAGTTTTTATTTGTTGTGCCCTTTGCCATTGCTGCTTTACTAAGAACTTTATGTTTAATGAAAACCCAAATTTCTCAGGAGAAATGAGATTACGTGGAAAACCAAGATGTAAAGATGAGCATAAAGTCACCAGCCTAGAAGTCAAACTGGAGGGCAGATGTGAGCAGCTGACTTTAGATACACAGCCTCATTCACACGATTGTTAAGAGACATACACAGGAAAGTGAAAAAAGAATGCAGACAAATGACAAGGGAGCCATGTACGAGCTGATGGGACAGTTCAGTTCTCTGTTCAACTCCCCGACTACATGAAAGCCGATCCTCTGATTCCATGGCTACTGAATATGCCCCAGACCTCGGACATTCAATCCTGAGGCGGAACCCCCGTCCCTTCTGAAAGGTTGCCCTGGATATTTATATCAGAGCCTAACCTTTTATTATGAGGGGTGTGAACCTAAAGAGCATTCTAGAAACTTAGCTGCTAACTTTGTGTTTACTCCAGAATGCAGGTAGACACGCTACTTCGCTCTGTATACCAACCCGGTTATGCCAGGAACACTCAAATATCACAAAGCCAGCATGGGCTCACACCTCACATTTACCACTATGACATATCTGCCAGCATGTTGTTTCTCTGTCAACCACAGCATGTGGGACCATAAGGATGGGGAGGTTTTTTTTGGACTTGACAAAAGTAAAGCCGTAGCTCTTGTGTTACACCTGACAAATTGGTCAGGACTGCATAATTTTCCCAAAGATGTAGTTGGTTAGATCAAAATACAAATTCCACTATTTTATAACTGTGGCGCCACAGTTTGAAATTTCCCTGTGCTACACAGAATAGTCCATTGCTTTGTACATTTCACCAAGAATTTCAAAGAGAGGGGGACTGGCTGAAACACAAGAAGACAGTAAAAGAGAGGGGGGGGGAAGAACAGAGAGAAAAAGCAACACATATGCATGTTTGCAGGTAGTCCATGTGGGTCAGTAGAGGTCGCTGAGGCCGGCAGTCTTTCTGGCTTTCTGCATCAGGGCACGAAGCTGGAACTGCTTCCTGGACAGAAGACGTACATGCTGTGACAGAAGAGATTAAGAGTCAAAAAAAGGCTAAAACCACTTCATTACAACAATTACAATATATGAAAAACATTAACCGAAGCATCTGTGTGTCTGTGGCTGTGCATGTGATTGTGGTTGTGCTGGTGTGGTCACCTTGAGAAAAACCTCCATTTCTATGACGCCCCTACGCAGGGCCTCTCCCAGGTAGAATATGGTGTCTTCGATTGCATTCTCCTCGGCGTACAGGTTCAGGATCTGTTTGTACAGGGGTGCTGTGGGCACAATGACATCATCGATGTCGTTGTTTTCCGACTGATTCTCCATCTTCTCCAAGGCTTCACTTAGCTCCTCGTCCTTTCTCTTTAGCAGCTCAATGTTCTTGTCAACCTCAGCCTGGCACAAACATTTGGATCATAAACACCACAATACTTCAAATTATGAAAAAAAAAAAAAAAAAAAAAAGGTCCAAGAGATAGTAACATAGAACAAGAGGAAAGAAAGGATTTAATACTGAAAAAAGAGGATGATCTCTCACCACTTCCTGGTCCAGTCTTGAGACCATATCCTCAAGTTTCTGATGTCCCTTCTTCAGATCCTCCTCTGTTCGCTTCAGGGCATCAAGCTCGGCCTGAGCTCTGTCCATTTCCTCCTTCATTCTCCAGCGAAGCTTGTCGCTTACAGCAGAAATGAGAGATGCACGGATGGTGTCCTCCCCAATGGTGCCATCTCTGCTAGGGCCTATGAGAACAGATATTAGGGGATGACATTAAAGAAAAAAAGAACAATCAAAGCCCGTAAAATTAAGAGAACGTGACATTAGTTGGATGCTGAATCGTGCTGTCATTATTTTGTCCTGACCTTATATTTCCCGACAAGCCACTGAATGCAAAGCACATAGAATGATAATTGAAATGGCTAAAACATGTACAGTCTGTAACATGTACAGGCTGTAACATGTACAGTCATATGTCCAGATAATGTGAATATGTAATTAACTGGTAATAGATTAATGGCATCCAAGTCATCAGGTTCCCCAGCAAAGCAGACTGTTGTAATAATGGAAGTGGGGTGTTTACGGTGTTTCTAAACTCATTTTGTAATTATGGTGCTCTCCACTGTGTTTTATGTAAGAAAGTAGTGCAGCAGTAGTGGTGGGAGAAGGGAAATAGATGTCTTCAGAGCTCAGTTCACCATGAAGTGTCATCTGGAGTCAGCAATATGAATGTCAGAGTTACTTCAGACTTGTGATCTGAGTAGTGTGCAGGAAAACTCATCTCTTCTCCTTTACTAAATATAGCCACCAGATAAAACTCCGCCTAGGCCCCCTAATGTTGGAACAGCAGATAGCTCGCCTGATCGTAGATCTGCCTTTGTGTGGAGTTACTGTTCCCACCCTAAATATAGCACTGTATACTCTAGAGGTCTGGGTGTCTGGGCTTGGGGGGAGACCGTTCCTTTCCCTTTAGGTCCATCTCACCCTTTGGCCTTTTATCCCCCCAACTCTGGTTACACTGACGACCTTTCACTGCCACTTCAGCGAGCCACTGAAGTCAACAGGAGGTGAGACAGTTTGAGTCAGAAGGTCAGGTGTTCTGACTCAGGGTTAGCTAAAGGCCACAGAAAGCAGGAACTATATTCTTTTGTATGGAGTGAATGAAGCTCGGTCTTAGTCTAATATTGAAGCATGACATTGCAAAATAAAGAAACAATGGCAATTGTTGCAAAGTTGAACAATACCAGAAAAAAACTGATTTTGGATGTACTCAACTACACGTTCATTGCAAAGAAACTATTTCTGACTGGACGCATTTGTCTGAATCTTGGTGTATATGTGGTGTTTGTAAAACTTTTCTAACCTGTGTCAGTTATAACTTCCAAATGTGAGAAGAGAGGACAGAGGGAAGTACATACCCACTGTGGACACTGGAGTTGGGGTGGGGTAGTGTGTAGTGCTAGCTGTGGCTGGATAAGAGTTCCCCCCTGGGTACTGGTATGCTGGGTAACCGCTGAAAATGGATAATCAATAAAATTCTACTGCTTATTGTTTTTCATTCACACATATTTGTATGTATTTTTAAATCAAAGCTTGAATATAACTGAACCTGTTTTGCAGCAATAAAAATGAATCGTGTGTGATATGCTGCTGACAATCCCACATAATACACAAACAGGACAGGACAGATTTGTTAAAAAAAAAAACAGTGTGTGTGTGATAGAGGTTTATGAACTGCCTGGCAAAAATCTTACCCTGGGTTTGGATTTGGGCCGAAGGCTGAGACAGCAGGCATACCAGGCATGTAAGAAGCTGAGAGTGAGAGACGGTTAAACAATTAGATGTGAGGACACACATACCAGAAAATTCTTCATCTTTCTCTCTCTGACACAGGCACCCTCACTCACACACACACATCTACTTTCATTTTCCCCTAATATGCTACAGCGGTATGTGGGCGCCACCTGGTGCTGAATTCTCTAAATCATCATCATTTAAAGCCTGATGCAATAATTCAGCGCATGTACTGTATTGATACACATCAGTAATTAAAAGTAAACATTTTTACAAGATCATATATTTTAGATGCTTTCTGACACTGACATGAAAACAAATATTAGTTTGCACAGGTCTTCCACCAGTTATCCAATTACCACCAAAAGCATAAAATCCCCCATCAAAATTCATCAGGGTGTCATTCTGACTGACTGTAAGATCTGTTACTATATTTTGCAGATGTTATTTCTGACATGAAGTAATTCTAAATCTTATAACCACTATCTGTTCTACTGACACTCTCAGACGAGGCAAACCGCCATGTTACTCACGGTTAGGGGGACCTGCAGCTTGGAAGGCTTGGTAGGGGGCCTGTGTGGTGGGACGAGAGAAAACAGGAGGCTCCTCCCCAAACACCACAATCATCACCTGGATCAAACCGTACAGGTCTGACTGGGGCTGTAAAAACAGTGATAGACAGGCTATGGACAAGTTTTCAAAAAAGAGAGGCGAAAGCAGAATGCAATTTCAAATGGCCAGCCAACGTTCAAATATTATTTAGAGCCACAGGTGAACACATGACCCTGTCAAACCTGGACCCCAGTCACTCTGAAAACCTGTATGACTTAAAGAAGGTTTTGCACAGGAAATCCTCTCACAAAACTATAAAGCTTGAACATTTTTGTGAGGAAGAGTGGGATAAAATTGCAAAGACCAGGTATGAAAATCTACACAAGATTTGATAAAAAAGTTATGATGCAGTAATAAAAGCAAAGTTACTTCCACTATGTACTACAGTAGTTCAGGGGTGTGTGACTTCAGTAGTGTAGTTTTTCTATTTTTAACTCCTTTTTTTGTAATAATTTTTTTTTTTTTTTTAAACTTAATGTTTTTGTCTTGAATTTTGGGTGCAAAGTGATGCGTCTTGATTTCAGGCTTTACATCACAAAAACTTTAAAAAAAAAAAAACACTCCACTGTATATTGTCAATAAGTAAATAATAATATGGAGGTAGATTGAATATCATCACACTTACGTGCTTCCACTCGTGTAGATATGGCAGGTAGATCTTGCCATTGGCATCAATGTGTTTTCCGGTTTTAATCATCATGGCACTGGTAGGTTTAACAAAACATATAGGAGGGTTGTAGGGGTATGTGTCTAGCAACCACAGACACACTGGGATGTTGTAGGTGTTGCCTATAGAAAATATACACATTCTGTAAGATTAGCCATACTGGGAATTATTTTTCTGTTTTTGGCAGCATAAAAAGTTTCTTAATCAAACAACCTAGTTATTTCTATTTTTGCAAGTATCCTCCCCACTACAGAGTGTTTGAGCAATTCACATAATTTCTATCAGTTCCAAGGGAGCTGTTGAATAAATTATTAGGAGATTTTTTTTTTTTTTTTTTTTTNTTTTTTTTTTTTTTTTTTTGTCAAAAACTTATGTGTGAATTGTCTGCTCAGGCCAGAATGGGTGATTAGTGGCGTTCTATGCCTATACTTTCTCATGTTTGTGAGAAATATCACATGTTCAACGACAGTGGAACCACACCTACAGACGTGCTGTCACATGTGCATGAAGACTGAACAGTTATTAGTGAACTTTTAATACACTAATAATAATTTAAAACAAACAAACAAAAAAAATATTCTTTACCTCTGTAGCTCACTGGAACTGTTCCTGTCAAACTCATCAGGTCTCTTGTAGAGCCATCATTGAATACTAAAATGCAACAATACCAATTAAAAACTAGCACCAAAAAAAACTGATTTCCAGCATAAAGACCTAAATTATATAACCACAGAGTCAAAAGTCAGGAGGTAATTAATATTTAGTTTACCATAAGCATCCATGACAGGCTTCAAGTCCTTGTACTGTGAGATGACATTTGTTATCTCACGTACAGTCAGGTCTCTGTATTTGTATTGCTGGACAAAAACATAAAATAGGAGACATGGTCATTTATGTCAACATCTTAACAGCTTAGGTACAAGTACTGACACTTGGCTAGTACTTAGCTATCATTACAAAGAGCTGAACTAATAAAATCAGCTGCTTGCTGAAAAACAATTCCAGTGATCCCAGTAGTTTTAAACTGTTCACATTCACATGTGTGCATCAACATTCATGTCCAGGTTCTAAAACCTGCAAATTGAAAGTGGTAACTTCACCATCATAAAATAGGACTGGAACCTTGAAATAGTTTATTAATACACTGAATAACAGCACAGAGTTAGTACTTAACCAGTACTAAATCTCTCTCTCTCTCTCTCTCTCTCTTTTTAATTTGCCGATGTAAAATTGTGCTTACACTATTAACATTTGTAATCACAGGAGTAAAGTAGGCCTATAGTTTACATTGTGATCAGCAGAGAATTACACAGACTGTTCATGTTTCATCTACACATCAAACTCTTCAGAACAGCTGTCTAGCATATGACATCATCACTTGTAAAACCTGAGGCAAATTTTATGACTGGTTGAGTCTTGAGTGTTGATTACAAATGTTAGCTATGTAGCTATGCTAAAAGGGAAAACCTAAATCGAGGTTTTGTTAGGTGGATCTTGCAACATATTATGACTTTATAATATCGATAAATATGTCTAAACTTAACTCGCCGGAAACCAGTGGGTACAACACGTTAGTTCAGGAAATGTCAGACTGCTAGTTAATTTGTCATTATCGACTCGGCAACATTAGCGGGCTAACAAGCTGCCTCAGTGTAAAAGTAGCAGGCTTACCTTTAGCATTTTCTTCAGAGCACCCTCGTTGACAACTGCCATGGTTTCAGAGTTTGTTTTAACCGTTCTCGCGGATGACTTAACTAGGTGAATAGCTGACTTTTAAAGCCAGTTCAGCAAAACTCGACACAAGCTATTGCTAACGCTAGCTAGTAGGACTAAGCTAACATTAGCCCAGGTGAGGGCCTAACCACAAATAAAATACGGCTTCCGTTTCTCCGGGAAACCTTTGAAGAAAGTATGCCTAACTTCTCTTACCACCCAAAGATCTAACAACTTAACACAAAACAGACGCAGGGGGTAAAATAGCACTAAAACAAAGACAAAAAACCAAAATGTTCCGATAGTCAAAACAGTTAACTTCCGGTATTCCACCTGACTGTTTCCGATTGGCAGGTGACGTAATCATGGGACATGCGTTGGTTGAGAAACCTTCCTCCCCCACACAAAAAATAAATAAATAAATAGAGGTTTATATCAATAGAGAAATTTCATATTCACAGTTATGTAATTGTGACACTTCTTTTACAAATTCAGCATCTTATGGACTTTTTAAGCCTTCTGAAAGCTTGTTGCTATTGTACAGAATTTACCCACATGGACTCTTAGCCAGATTTTGTGTTTTCCTCCCAGTGTAAGTCCTTACTTTTATTTGTAGGCATTTATTTATTTATTTATTTATTTGTTTGTTTGTTTGTTTGTTTGTTTGATTGATTGTTTGTTTGTTTATGACTTCATTCAAGTTTCTCATAAGTTGTTTTCTCCTTCCTGATGCAACTTACTATTAAACCATTAAAATATCCATCCATCCATTCATCCATTTTCTAAACCCGTTTGTCCCATCACGGGGGGGCTGGAGCCTATTTTAACTTTTCTTGTTATTAGAATATAATGTGGAGGGGGCTTTCAATTCGCTCAGGTCTTTCCCTTTAAGGACACCTTTTTCAGCCAACATTTATTTTTACATATGACTGAAGGACTTGCCAGTGTGATTATAATTCATATTTAACTAAACAAAAAGTGGCATCCTGGAAAATTATTCATTTAAAATGTATATTAGAAATGGAAATCTAATATATTGTTGTAGTTTAGGATCTATTTTGTTTGTGTATTAAAACTTTTAAGCTTATTAGTTTAAAATAAGCTTATTAGTGTCTAAGCTTATTAGTGTCACCNAAAAAAAAAAAAACCCTCAAAAACATTTTAAATAAATTGTTGAAATATTAAACTAACAAGCAATACTATATGGCTTACGAAAATACACAACCTAGAAAATAAAAATGTAAATCATGTTTAGCTTTAATAAAGTCAGAGATTTCTAATTTTGTTTCTATATTCTATTGTTCTGTTCTATTCTATTCTATTCTATTCTATTCTATTCTATTCTATTGTATTCACTGGGCAAAGGTCAGTATGTATTGTGGATAAGAACACAAGATATGGGTGGAGTTAAGATCTTGAAGTTAAGGTTTATGACATACTTGTAAAGTAATTTCAGTCATAACACATAAGCAGTCAAGAACAGTGCTAGTCTGTAATATTTATATGAGAAATACTTTAAAACTCTTCACAAAAATACAGAAATTTAAAATAGCATTAATAAACTCAGGCAAAACACAGTAGGTATGGATTTTTCAGGTTCTGTTTAACATTCCTAAAAATGATTTGCAGTAAAAGTGTAAAGTGACATTGCTGAAAAACATTCAGTTATAATGGCTTCTGTTATAAATTCTGAACCATTAAATCATACATGGACACCATGAGAGGAAAAAAAAAAAAGCACTTCACAGGCAACAACAACTATTTTAAACAAAACATTAAATCTGACATACAACTAACAGTTGGTTTCATTTTCTTGCTGGAATAGCTGATCATCTTCTCTGGCCAAAGAGAGATATAAACTCCCATCTGCTGATGAAATCACCTCTGGTTGTCTGTGGAACTGCTGCCAACCTAAAAACAACCAGTTCATTCAATCAGGGTTCTTTCCACAATAAAGTCATAAACAGAATAAGGGAAAGATTAACCTTGTGTATTTTCAGCCATAAATGTCTGAGTGTTGCATCTATTCCCTTATTTAACCAGGTGTGGCCCAGATATGAATTACAGATCTGTCTATCATCATACCTTCTATGTTGGGTATACACACTAACATTGTTTTGGTACACTGTAGAGACTTGCTTAAAGGACCATATATATATGTATGAAAATGAAAATGCTTTCTGTTGTGAGTTCTTCACTGCAGCACTTGAATGCACCACTAGGAAGCATTTTCAGGTCACTCCGCATTTTTTATTGCGCTTAAACGCTAAAATTACGTAATTTCAAAAAGCACCCTGAATACAGAGTGCTTTTCTTGTTCGCGATGATGGATTATCTATCCCAAGAACATTTCATGTTATCAACAAATTGATTTTAATAGTGTACCAGAATTAATTGAAATCAATGGTGGTCTGGAAGGTAGAAAAAAAAATTTAATTCGCCATTCCAGTAGTATGCTTTGAGAAAGGATTGTCAGTAACGTTACATGTATGAAAATTGAATACATTAGGCTCAAACATGCAAAATGGTCGGTATGGTCCTTTAATGNGTTACATGTATGAAAATTGAATACATTAGGCTCAAACATGCAAAATGGTCGGTATGGTCCTTTAATGTTTGTGTGAGTGTTACTTACACGAGGCTTGTTCTGGTTCTGGATGTGGCTTCATGCATACTGGAGGGAATTCTCCAAACATGACAACCATCACCTGTAACAGGCTTATTAGGTCACACTCACCCTGACAGGAGAAAAAAGTCATATAAGATGAGGCTGTATACTGTGCAGCAGCGCTGGTAAACGGTAAAAATCAGTCCTTATCTTTAACCCAGTTCCCCTGATCTGTCTGTTAATGTCCAAAAATACAAGATAAAGTTCATTTTCTCACATGCTTCCACTCCTCCAGGTAAGGCAGCAGGACTTCACCATTGCTTGTGATGTGATTTCTTCTGATGATCATCATCTCACATGTGGGTCTGACATAGCAGATGGGAGCAGTTTGCGGGTAGCTTTCCTCAAGCCACAGACAAACTGGGATGTTGTAATTCTTGGCTTGAATAATAATAGGAAAAATATGTAATTTAATTCTAAGTTTATCTTACTTTTAAATCTTACTTTTTTAAAATTTACTTTTCAATTGAAACTCCATGTGAATATCAGCTTACTATTCTAATTTAGTCGAATACTTTACACATACCAGTTGTCATCAGGTTTATATGGACTGTTTATTTTAGACTGATAAATTAATTTTACCTATATATATATATATTTTTCCCTAAAACAAGTGGATACATTTTTTCATACATATTATCTATTCATGGGGTTTAATTTATGTTATTGTTTTTTTGGTTTTTTTTACTTCTATACATTCTGAACAACCCTATTACACTATGCTGCGTATATGTAACATACTGTAGATACTTAAAGTTTACTTGTACATTTATAAAGTTGATATCGCTACAACTGTAAAGTTGTAAACTTTAACTGTGCACAATTTCTTACACAACTTGGTACTACTGGTGCAGTATTTTCACTATCACAACTTGCACTAACTATAACATTATGTGGCACAAGTGCAACATCTTTTATATTTTTAAAAGATGGTTCTAGTTTCTTATTTTTAGTGATATTTTCTATCTATCTATCTATCTATCTATCTATCTATCTATCTATCTATCTATCTATCTATCTATCTATCTACGGCCACAGAAAGAAAACAAAGTCAAAGGTACCGTTATACATGACAGAAATGGTTCCTGATAGACTCATCAAGTCCTTAGTGGTCCCATCATTGAAAACTGTACAAAAAAAAAAAAAGTTACAATATTACATACAGCATTAAAAACAGCACTGATTGGTGAATTCCCTGAATGATAAATAAAAGCAACAACATCATGAGACAAAGCAAAGCTGCTTCGCTTCTTACCATATTTATTCATGACGGGCACAAGGTTTTTGAAGTGAGTCAGTGCAACATATATTTCTTGGGCTACGTGTTTCTGAAGATACGTCTTCATAATAAAAGAGAAAGTATTACAAATTTACATGACATTATAACCACTGCCTATGTTTATCATTTAGATCTGCCTTTAAATGTGTGATATTCTTGATATTCCTACCTTAGGAAGCATCTTCTTAATGGTTTCCTCACTGTATGCCATGATTACGGTTTGCCTGAGAAGAAAAGGAAAATACACGTTTGCTTTGTGTCCTTCTGATCAACAGCACTCATCAACCCTCAGTGTTTCTTCTATCTTGGGTTTATAGTTAACCACCAATATTTTATAACACCCATGAGCCAATAAGAAGACAGCCTTGCAAGTATACAAATCATCTGCCCTAAAAAGCAGTAACCAGGCTACATGGCTTGAACAAACATGATAGGAATTGACCCAATTAACCAGTATGTTTTTGTGTTATTCATAATGATAAACTGTGTCAGGCTCTGTTAAGAAGTCCTGCACCTGTCATGTCAGGATTACAAAAATAACACTAAATCATACAGACTCTGTTTTTACCTTGGTTATCTTTTTAAATTATAATTGCAAAATGCTATCAACGAAGATTATCTGACATGCAAACTCTGTTATAGTAAACCAGTCAACCTAGTGGTACCACTGTGGGAACCAAACACTGATAACAGATTTTCCCTTCAACTTTCCCTGCTGGGAAATATTCAAATGACTGTTGTTGTCAAAGTAGGAGAAGGATATTACTGTAAGAGGGCATGCCAAAAAACATAAAGTCACCTCCACTGTTTTTTTTTTTTTACCCATTGAGTATTTGAAAGTTTATGAGCCTCAAAATGTATTGACTTTGATGCATTATGTCATCAAAATATTTTAAAATGTAAATTACTGAAATTTTAAAAAGATGAATAATATAACAAATAATATAAAATACTGGGTGAAAATAACATATCATCAATTAACAGGATGATGAGGGAAAGATAAACCTTGTGTATTTGCAATAAAAGTTGCAATTGCAGTGGATTGTGGCTAATATATTCTAGGTTTTTATTTTTGACAATGTAAACTTACTGCATTATTGGCTATTGTCCAATAACTTAGTCTAACTACATATTTGTTATTCATTTTTTAATTAACAAAATGTCTAAAAAGGCTAAAATATCTCTACAATTACAGTATATGAAAAACATCATCACTTTTTACGCAAGCACATACTAATCTGTTTCTGTCCCACACACACGCACACGCACACGCACACACACGCACACGCACACACACACACACACACACACACACACATACACACACGCTCATCAAACATGCAAANCACGCACACACACACACACACACACACACACACATACACACACGCTCATCAAACATGCAAACTTCCTTCTTCCTTGTTGAAAATGACAAAACCACATTTGACCTATTTTATCTGCAGTTGTTTAAGGTGATTAGACATTTATATTACTTCCAGCAAATCATCAGCCATTATAGGTATAATGAGCTGAATAACTACAAAAAATCATTCTTTTTAAAATATGACAATTATCACTAATACAAAGAATTCTGAGCATTATAATCAAATTAATTAATGAAGAGGATCTTATAAACCCATTTGAATGCATCATTGATGTTATTAAAATGAATTAAGTTTGCACTGTTCACCTGTATAATTTAATAATGATCATAAATGGCTCTGTTGACAGTAAATCTCTTGATGTGATTAACATTAGGGTTTATGACTGTCCTTTGAACCTTCATGACTGCTTCATCACTTTGTGTAAATTAAGCTCATGACTCAGTACATTAAGTCATTTCATACACAGTTAAAACGTCAAAATGTGCATATATTTCAGCTGTTCTATATGGGTGGAATAATAATCATCTTTTTCCTCTCCATATTTTGCTAATATTTCATTTTCTAACATGTTACACAAGACGGACTGTAGGTGGCAGCAAATCTCAGAGTTGAGGACTACATACATACACTAAGCACCAACACATGCTTTCATCTTGACATCTTTATTCCTGTCCTGCAATGCATTTGTCACATGTCAAAGAGTAAATACGTCTTAAATAGCTAAACAGCTGACATTTTCACAAACTCCTTTCACACCCCGTTCCACAGTTTGCAAGGGAGAAACGAGCCCTTGACCCACTGTATCCTTGTGCAAAAATCCCAATGATCCATATTGTCTTTGCCATGCCTGCCAGCATTTCAGACATATAATTGCAGTTTGCTGGCTGGGCATCCCTGTTGTAACATGACACTCATACTCTAATGCAATGGGAATTGAATGCATAGATTTGTGGAATTTTATGTTATTATAATGGATGTATTGTATAGACAGGGTGAGGGAGAGTATACTATTGAGACTACGATTGCGTGTTACAAAGTCTATTCCGTTTTTCCAAGTAAAATTTGAGTACAGTGGATGCAAAATGAGGATCAACCCTCAATGTGTGGTCGTTATTTCAATATTGTGTATCATAAACAAGTATAACAGCTGAAAAAAAAATATTAGACAATATCTAATGACAAACATTCACAGTTCATATCTTTCCTTCAAGTTGAGACATGAAGTTAACTGATAAAAGCAACTTGGCCGCTATCATCCACACATTTACTGCATTAATCATATTTTCTTTAAGTCAAGTTATGTGAGTGAAAAGTTATTTAACTGTACAAAATCAATTAAGTCAGAAATGAAAATATTGTTATTTCCCTTTACAGGAGACAATTTCAAAATAGCATTTCACGTCTTGCAGGTATCATCTGATAACATCCTGTCACACAAGAGGTCTGAGATGTCTCATTGAGGTTTGTATGTTAAGTTTGTTGCCAGATTCTGCCTGCAGAGCCAGAAACTCTATTCATCATCATGTATGATCATTTCTCAAAAACGTAGAACTGTAAACCGATACATGTCGTCGGGAGGATAAAAAAACATGTTAAAATGTCAGGAACTAATGGAGAAACTTTTTAAGGGGCTTAACTTTATATTCTTTTAATGGCTTTTCACAACTAGATCATCTGTATCAACTAAAGCAACATACATTGGTTTGTGACAGGTTAAAGCAGTGGTTCTCAAACTGTGGTGTGTGAACCTGTTGGTATTTGAAGCACCCTCCCGCGAAACAACTATGTAAATTTCTGCAGACAAGCAAAATCTGAAATCTAGTGAAAAGCAATTTTTATGGCTATAAAATGAATTAGAATTTTATTTTTTTAATTGTTATAAATAAAAATACATGTTGCTCAGAGGTGGTGCTTGCTTCAAAAAGTCTGAGAACCACCGATCTAAAGAATTACATTAAATATGTCTGTTTAAGACGATCACATTTAAACACACATGCCGTTAAACAAAAACCTTTTTTTTTTTTTTTTTTCCCAGTCAATGTAGTGTTTTCGGGAGCTTGGTTTGTCTTTTTCTGGAAAATTAAAACATTAAATTCTATACAGCGCATGTCAAATTCAACATGCTTCTCTACTTCTTTAGTTGCACATAAACATGAAAAAACAATGAAGATTACAGAACAGAAAACATTTATCCCAGGTAGAGTTCACTGCATAAGTGAGGTACAAACTAGCCAGCAGATAAGGCAAGATTAACAAAGAGCAGTCTTCTTTTAGGCAGCAAATGAATGCAGTTACATTTTGGTGAGCACAAGCTAGTCAGCATTGACAAACAAAGCATCAAAACCCCAATATCAATCAGCTAGTGTACATAACGCTTTCAAATATACAGTATGGTTCAGATAAGATTAGCACCTGACCTGTTATTGTTTCTGTAAAATAGCTGAGGTGTGAAGAAAAAGAAGAGCAGTATGAGGATAGTTTGGCGTGTGGCAAATCTTATCGTATGATAATTTAACTGAGGCAGGACCTGTGGTGACTTTCTGTACTCCTGGTTTCCATGACTTTGAGATGATGAGACCTTCCTGGACCCTGATTCCTGAGCCTTATCAAAAGTGAGGAATGATACTTGCAATCTAATAAAGGCTGTAATCAGTTCCCACCCAGTAAATAACACTTGTACATCGTACAGTTACTAAACATGAAATGCAAAGGAAAAAAATCAAGTGATTATTTTGTCCAAAACCATAATCTGTAAGCATCATAGCCACTGTGTAACTACAGGGTTGAATTTTACAGGAAACCACTTCAGCCTAGAAACTGTGAAGATGACAGCGACTGTACCTTGCCTTCCTAATGCAAAATGCAAATAAAATAAGTAGTCATGAGATATGGTTTATTTCCAATAATGTTGCATAAATTTGACAGTAAACAATCCTTCCTATTGCACCAGAACCTACACTAGCCATTATTATTATTATCATCATCATCATTATTATTATTATTCAACAAACACAACCCTCACAAACATCTGGGGCTGTAATGAGAGAAGGCAGCTGCATTCTGGAAAAACAAGTACATCTATTTTTATTTTTTCCATGAAACAAATCCATCCCCAAGGAACTCTATGCTGGACAGGTCAAGAAAAATGTAAAACCAAGTGTTTAACAAACACTCTTGCTCACTTGCAGTGTTCAGTGATCACTTTCAATTCCGATAATCACAAAAAAGATCCATATGAAAACAAACTTCACTGTTTTTTTTTTTTTTTTTTTTTTTGTACAGCTAGACTAACCATTAAACAACAACAATGACAAATGATAGTAATTCCCATGTGGCGTCTCATGTCAGGCTGTATCCAGTAAAGTGACTCCACAGCCACTCCAGGGAAACTACAGGCAGGCAGAGTGGGCTGGCGTGTTTAAGTAAGGGGTGTTGGTATATAAATGTCCATTCCAGTTCGTTTAATTTTAGACATCGATCCTTCCAGTGAGCAGGCAGAGGGTGTTGAATTAGGCTTTCAAGGTGAGAGAGGGGTCAGTGGCGCCCCCCACCTTCAAGACCAGTGTTGAGACTGAAAACAATAAGTTAGCAGGAACTCGTGAACCAACCCAGCAAGACTGCTGGACGAGAGTCATTAGTGGTGTTTCTCACAAGCAGGCGTGGACCGAAGAAAGGGACTCAACTAGGCCAGTTCAGCCACAACAGTCCAAATTCTCCTTTCCATAGGTGTCTATGGTTCAGTCAGCTCTGGTGGTCAGCTCTGTGAGAGCTTTTGCTTCAATTGTTCTCTTTTTGAAAAGTTTATATTTCATTATTGTTTCATCTTTCTATCTTCAAGTCCATGCTGCCGCTAAGTGCTGTAGCACCATCGCAACGTACAACAATGAGCTGGGGAAGAAAAGAGACGAGAGGAAAAGATGTTAATGTCATTTTATTGTTCCTGAGGAAACGCTAGGGATGTTTAACTGTGGACTACATAGTTTTAAATTTGTTTTTGTTAAAGGGCCATACCATCCATTTAGCATGTTTGAGCCTAATATATTCAATTTTCATACATGTAACATTACTGACAATCATTTCCCAGAGCATACTACTGGAACAGTGACTTAAAATTTTTTTTTCCTACCTTCCAGACCGCTATTGGTTTCAGTTCATTCTAGTACGCTATTAAAATCAACTTGCTGATACTTGAAACCTTCTTGGGATAGGTAATCTATCATCGTGAACACATATATTCAGGTTTTTTCGACGTTAGATAATTTTAGTGTTTAAGTACAATAAAAAGCGTGGAGTGAATGTATGTCTCCATTGGAGAATATAGTCCCAAAAGAAGACCTGCGTTTCTTGAAAAATTTAAATGACCATGACTTCATAAGGCTGCTTACCTTATAGCACGTGAAACATCGATTTTTAAGGTGGGTGTATCGCTCGAATATTTGATTTTGAAAGATTAAGAGATTTTGCAAAATGTCAGGAAAGCTGAAATATGGTTTTATCCTTTAGAAAATAGTTGTCAGTAACCTTACGTGTATAAAAATTTAATATATTAGGCTCAAACATGCAAAATGACGGGTATGGTCCTTTAAAAGGAAAAATTTACATAAAAATGACAAGTTCCAGCATGACATAGATTTGGAAAGCATCAAAATAACTACATAGCTATAAAATACAATAGTGAAATCTTGGGAAAATGTCTGACCTGCATCATGACACCACGCAGCGACAGCTCATACAGTCCTGACCGCTCTCATCAGGGGGGTTCAGCTTCCTCAGCTTATGCTGTCTGATCTCCCTAACCAGTGTGTAGAAGGCATCCTCAACTCCCTGTACACATAAACACACACATGTTAAAAAAAAGATCTGTGCAGTTATAGGGGTTAGTGTTAAATACACTTTACTCATTACTGACAGCAAAGCTCTCAGCTGTACTTGGCATTCATAGGCTGGGCTCGATCACCATGGCAACTGTGATCATTTCAGACACTGCTAATAAAGAAAGCATAATGACCAAAAGAAGTTGTAACTTAAATCTTTTGGTAACTCTTTGGCATTTGAATGGGTGACATTTAAAGTGACAGCACAATAGCGGCTGTGTGTGTGTGTATGTAAGTGTGTGATGAGTGGCAGCGAGTCACAGTGGGAGCTGTGCATTGACTTTTTCCTTATGAGGCCTTTCAAACAGCTCTGTTCTCAAGCCAAGGTAACCTGGCTATGACTCACTGCCTGCGGCATAATAAAATGATCCCACCAACACAAATCACACCACTGCAGGGTGTTCACTGTTCTTCATATGCAGGAACACACATGCAAAATAACAGCACATATGCCCAGAAAATTTGAGCGTTTAAGCTTTGTGAGAGATATCAGACATTTTTTAGTGCAATGAAAAGGAATGTCACTAGAAAAAAGTGACAGAGATCAAGAGACAGACAAAGTTTATTGACAATGTATGTATGTGATGTATGTGTGTGTGTTTCTTGTAAAGTACCTGTCGTGTTTTGGCAGACGTCTCGATGTAAGGGATGCCGTATGAGCGGGCCAGTTCCTGGGCTTGCCTTGTGTCCACTGTGCGTGCTGGGAGGTCACACTTGTTCCCCACAAGCACCATGGGTACATCGTCTGAGTCCTTCACACGTTTGATCTGTTCTCTGAGGTGCAAAACATGAAAATTAAGACCAGTCCAATCAAGGACTGAGTGCCTAAATACCTGATGTTTATTGTCAAGCTGTAACTATCCCCTTAAAACAGCTCAGCATTAAGTCTCAATCATTGTCTGGGATCCTTGTGCTTAATAATCAGCAGCTCTGCCAACCAGGGAGCTTTAGGACCCTGAGGAAGAGCCAAGGCCCACCGGAGCTGGGCTGTGCTGCACTGCTAAAGGAGGAGGTGGAGACGGAGGGTGGGGTAGGGGGGACAGCAGGCAGTCAGCAAACAGCATTACCTCATCACTACAGCAGCCAGTGCCAAACGCCGGGCAGCCAGAGGGAACCAACAGAGGAGAGAGTCAATTCAGCCTCGTGGCTCCTGCCTTCCTTTATCGCCCTCATCCTCAATCCAGCAGCATACATCATCAGTCAGCCTGTCTATAGTCAACACTGCTAATGCTGTTTATGAGCATTTTCGCTTTGTGTCTTGGTATCACAGTTTAGATTGTGTCCTTGTGATGTGCTGGTGAGATTAAAAAGGATTAGTAAAAACACCAAAAACTGCTCCAGTTTCATCAGCTTCATGTGTTGTGTGTGTGGCATAATAGCGCCGGCACATGAAAATAAAAGCATGTGGGCCAGCTGTGGGTGGGTGGGATGCAACACAGGACCATGTTTTGCAAAAAAAAAAAAAAAAAAAAATGCATTTGTCTGCCTTTGCCTGAAAGTTAGAACCAGACCACCACCTATGAGAACTCTGCATGCTTCAAGAAGTTGCACAATGTTTTACGGTGACTTCAGCAGTTCTGTTTAATCACGCACAATCAAGGCTGGGTTGTAATGGCAGCAATCCAAAAGAAATCCATTTGCAATGAACTTTAAAATCCCTACAAGACAGAAGGAGGCGGCACGGTCAATATCTGGTCTCTTCACTTGCCACAACCTAAGACTGGCGATTGGGGATCTAATGTGATGAGAAAGACAAAATGAGCCAAAGCAAGAGAACGTTGTCATCTCCACCTGAAACTCTCTCCTCCTTTTCTCTTCCCTGTCCTTGGGAGTGATACCTCTCCCCTCTCCTCTAATTGAGTCAGGATCGATTTCATTGGCATCATGCTGTAATCCTCCAGTTGGGGGCTAAGCTTTCTTTAGCTGTGTTAAACGTTACAGCATGACATCATCCCACTACTGCAGAGCGCTGGCACACACACACACACCTCTCAATGCAGACTCTATGAGAGCTCCTGTAGCATGCACTGCATGTGCAAATACGCCCAAGCTGAATCTTATGGAGATTAGTTGACGAGCTCGATGACCTTGCCAGCAAACACACGTGCATACACGTGTACAATCCACAGCAACAAATCCCATATGCCCAGTAATACTCCTTTTAGTGTGACACACACCTGTACTGATGAATGTCCTCAAAAGACTTGGTGTTATTGATAGCAAAGACACAGAGGAATCCCTCCCCTGTCCTCATGTACTGGTCCCTCATGGCGCTGTACTCCTCCTGACCTGCAGTGTCCAGGATGTCCAGCAGGCACGTCTCCCCATCAATCACCACCTGTTTCCTGTACGAGTCCTGCAGAAACGGGGTCAAATAAAAGAGAGAGGGGAATCTGATGATTAATTTGAGTCGGACAGGCACTAATTAGAAGGTTTAAGCGGGATCTGACCCTTGGCCAGCAGAGGGTCCATGACTAAGGATGTCTAACAGGTTTCTTCATAGATATCATTGGCCTTATGCATTCATTGCTATGCAGCCCAGACACAGAAAGATGTGCTGTTGATTGAGCATGTATTATCTGATATTTGCCATTAATTCCCTGTCTAGCAGCAGCTCAGATAAGCAGCAAGATAACAGAAGAGCAGGGCATTGGAGCACATGCTTAGCCTTCCATCATGCAGCCACAAAAACATGAAGTCCTGTCCCTTTGTTTGTTAGAGCATAGGGGCCAGGAATGCAAATATACAAAAAGGACATTGTCCAGCCTGAGGCAGGCATGGTGAGAAAGAGAGAATGAGTGGAGACAGAGAGAGAGAAAGAAAGAGGAGAAAACAAACATTCTCTCTGGTTTTTCTCTCCTCTTTCCAGTATCTTTCAATGTCTTCTTTTTAATGTTCAAAAGTAACTTAGTGCTAAATGTTTCCCGTTAAAACAAAAATTAGCAATTTCATCTGAACACAACTATATGGAGGATTGCCAAAGCCTTTATTGTGAATGTAAATTAAAAATGTCATTGAGGCTGAACTGTTTTCTCAGCAGGATGCAGAGCATGGTGTTTGGAGGTCACTGTGGGATTAGATTTTTGGATTACCTGTACATGTGGATGCAAAAAAGATGAACTTCTACGACCGACACCAGCAGTCATCTCTGACAGCTCTCCAACCCTACAACCAGGATGCCTCTTAACTAATACAGCAAGGAGTCATACCTCTATGGTTGGGTCGTATTCATCCACAAAGTGGTTCTGGATGAGCTGGATGGTCAGCGCACTCTTCCCCACGCCTCCAGCTCCCACCACCACCAGCTTATATTCCGTCATCTTTGCTGCTACTCACCACAAACCACGGCTGTCAAGAAGAGAGATCGCAAAGAAAGGTGCAGGTTAGCATGTTAACCAAAACATGTGCATGCCCAAGTTTGGACAGAACCATCACAGAACGCAGAGATGTGACAGGAATTAGCTATGATAACCAGTGTTACGCTATTAGCATTACTCCCCAGCAGTGAGAAAGATTAGTGGTGTGTAGTATGTGTATGTGTGTGTCAGGGGGCTGAGGTTGAGACCCTCAGAGGGGAATGTGAAAAATGTGCTGAAGGTACTCAATGTTCCAATCCTCTCCCGCTCTATGAGTGGCGAGAGTGTGTATGAGACTGAGAGCAAAGGAGAGAGGGAGGAAAAAAAAAAAAAAAAAAANAAAAAAAAAAAAAAAAAAAGGAGGGGTACGACACCGGCAGACTGATCTGCATCACTCAGGCTTCACATTTACTGATGCCTCCCTCTGAGCCCGTGCTGCACTTACACCAGAGAGCAAGCTGCAAAGAGCATTTGAGAGACTAAAAAAAAAAACATTAAATACAGAACAATGCTGAGGACACACTGAACAGAAAAATTTCAAGCAAACAACATGTCAGAAAGTTCAGCATCATCTGTGAAAAGGGTGGCACCATTTTCCCTTTCTGCCATGAGCCACGCTTTTGTCGCGATTGCCGTTTCTTGATGGTTTACATGGATTCTTTCCACAGGGATCAGTCCATAGCAACAGAACAAGAGGCCTGAAAGAGGATTTTATGACTCCAGGTGTGCCTCTGCCGGCCCCTGTGGACCCAGTGAACCCACTTAATAGGTCTAGTCAATAGAAATGAACCGCTCTGCACTTAAATCAAATCATATTATAAGAGATGCACGTTTGTCTCTGAGCAAGAAGGAATATCATTTCATGTAGGACTGAACTTACATGCTTACACAATGCAAATAAAATCTTGCTTTATATGATTCTATCAAGTTAATGCTCAATTATCCAAATACTAGAGATTTCCCCCTTTTAACTCTTAATGACAAGCAGCTTTTCATTCAATTCATTTAATAAGTGATGATAAAATTGTTAGTATTTTCTGTATCTCAGCAAGAGCATGTTGTATAAAAACAACTACATACAGCAACAGCAGAATGAATAAAAAAAAAAGTGTGAGATTTGGGAAAAAGAAAACTTGTCTTGATTATTAAAGGACCATACTAGTGATTTTGCATGTTTGAGATGAATAAATATTGTCCATATACATGTTATGTTAGTGACAACCATAAACATAAAACCGTATTTTAACATATTTTAAACTGTATTTTGTTATTTTGCCAAATCCCCTAATCTTTCACAATCAAAAGTTCAGGTGATACCCCTACCTTAAAACGCAATGTTTCACCTGGTAACACTCATGATTGTAGAAGTTTTAATTTCTAAGTAAAAGTCTTTTTCTGGGGCGATATTCACTGGTGGAGACATTCATTTTCTTCTGTGCAGCTCCATGTTGAAATGCAAAAATTATGTGACTTCAACAAAAAAATGTAAGAGATTTTTTTGTTCACTGTGATGGGTTAATACCACCTATTTGGCATGTTTGAGCCTAATATATTCAATTTTCATACATGTAAAGTTACTGACAATCATTTCCCAAAGCATACTACTGGAATGGTGAGTTAAAAACAAATTTTCCTACCTTCCAGACTGCCATTGGTTTCAGTTCATTCTGGTATGCTATTAACATTGACTTGTTGATACTTGAAACGTTCTTGGGATAGGTAATCCATCATCCCAAATAAGACTGTATTCAGGTTTTTTGGAAGTTATGTAATTTTAGCATTTAAGCGCAATAAAAAGTGCGGAGTGAATGTATGTCTCCACCAGGAAATATAGTCCCAAAAGAAGACCTGCGTTTATCGAAAAATTTAAACGATTGTGACTTCATAATTTTGAGTAACTATCAGCAGGCGAAATATGGATTTTTAAGGTGGGTGTATCACTTGAATATTTGATTTTGAAAGATTAAGAGATTTTGCAAAATATCAGGAAAGCTGACATACGGTTTTATCCATTGGAAAATGACTGTCAGATGTATGCAAAATTGAATATATTAGGCTCAAACATCAAAATGGTCCTTTAATTATCACAAGCACATTTCAAGTCTCTATGAGTCAATTTCTATAGCGTAATAAAATGAACTGAAGCCAATGGCAGTCTGAAAGATAGGAAAAAATAAATCTTAAATTCACCTCTCTAGTATTATGCTTTTGAAAATGGTTGGCATTAATGTACCAGATGCGCGGGTTGTATTTACTGGGCTCAAACTTGCAAAAATCCCTGGTATGTTCCTTTAACTATCAAGTCAGCTGGAATCACCCATGCACACGATATTCAAGCCAACACAAAGGCGCACACACAGAATCCCTGACATCACCACCACCACACAGCCGGCCAGTGAGATTCCAGCCGAAGTGAGTCAAGAGGCAGAGAAAGTAGCATGAAGTGCTGCCAGTAAGCAGAGCAACAGCCTCCATCAAGCTGAAAGTGTCGCGGTGACCAAATCTATGACGCCAACATGACCTGATAACAGCCATCTAGTAGACATGCTAACAAAAGACTCAGAGTCAGGAAGAGAAATCTATGATAGTTTAATTACAAAAATAAGATTATTTATAGACACTGAGTGGTCAGCAGATGTCATCCGGTGATGTCATGTCAGGCGACACATCAGAGGAAGTCATCAGGAATTTTTTTACCTTCCTGTGATTCAGTGACTTTAAAGGACCGTACTGACCATTTTGCATGTTTGAGCCTAATACATTAAATTTTCATACATGTAATGTTACTGACAATCATTTCCAAAAGCATAATACTGGAATGGTGAGTTAAAAAAATTTTCCGGACCGCCATTGGTTTCAGTTCATTCTGGTACACTATTAAAATCAACTTGTTGCTACTTTAAACATTCTTGGGATAGGTAATCCATCATCGTGAACAAGAAGTGAATTCAGGTTTTTTTTTTAAAGTTATGTAATTTTAGCGTTTAAGGGCAATAAAAAGCACGGAGTGAACGTATGTCTCCACCAGGGAAAATAGTTCCCAAAAGAAGACCTGCGTTTATCAAGAAATTTAAACAACCATGACTTCATAAAGCTGCGTAACTATGAGCAGGAGAAACATCGATTTTTAAGGTGGGTGTATCGCTTGAATATTTGATTTTGAAAGATTAAGAGGTTTTACAAAATATCAGGAAAGCTGAAATACAGTTTTATCCTTTGGGAAATAATTGTCAGTAACCGTACGTGTATGAAAATTGAATATATTCAGCTGAAACATGCAAAATAGATGGTTTGGTCCTTTAAGGTGTTTTTGTGACAGCAGAGTTTAGTTTCACTTTCGGTTTGACAGCAGTGATTAAAAAGCTAATTCCTGACGTCACACAGTATCTACCATCTGCTACTCACATTTACAATGTCTAAAATAAACACTGAATTATAAAGTACATGTCCGCGCTCTGATCTCGTTTCGCTAAGCTGCTGCCTCAGCGGCCAGAATAGTTTAGAAATGATTTGAATAAAAGTGCTCGGTTGTCTGTCATTGCTACACAAACCCAAAACCAAATAGCTGTTACGCAGTAATAATAACATCAGGATGTTATTATGCCCTGAGGTCCTCTTATCTACATCTGTCCCTCCCTGAACCTACAGTGTAAAGGACCATACCGGTGATTTTGCAAGTTGAAGCCCAATAAATACTACCTGCAAACAAGTTACGTTACAGCAAACCATCTTCCATATCCCACTACTGGAGTGGTAAATATCAGAATTATATTTTCCTTCCTTCCAGACTGCCATTGGTTTCAGTTAATTCCAGTACACTATTAAAATTAACTTACTTTAAATGTGCTTGAGATACACACCGAACATTATGTCTATTAAATTTTTCGTTGAAGTTACTTAATTTAACTGGTCCAACATGGAACAGCACAGAAGAAAATGTAAGGGAATATAGTTCCAGAATAAAAGACTGCTGTTGCAGAGAAATTAAAATGACTGTGCCTTCAGAATCATTTTAGCAGGTGAAGCATTGAATTTTAAGGTGTGTGCATCACCTGAATATTTGATTTTGAAAGATTAGAGGATTTGGCAAAATCAAAACCTAAAATATGGTTTTATGTTTTGGAAAATGGTTGGCAATAATGTAATGTGCATGCAGGCAGTATTTATTGGGCTCAAACATGCAAAACCACCGGTATGGTCCTTTAAAATTTACTGCCTCAAAACAGGTTCTTCTGCCTTGTAGTTCAGACCTTGCTGGTCAGATGGAACAAGGTCACATGGGGTTAAACGCCTCAGTCTGCTTAAGGAGGAAATCACTAACCTGATCCACTTTCTGCAGCACGTAATCAATCTGTCACAAATTCACGAGTACCAGAGGTCACGTGTACTCGTTCACCTTTTCCAGAGCACTGACTGTCATCCCTAAAATAAAATCCGCTGCATGAAGCTCACACTCAGCAGCATGAACATCAGCTCTTTGCTAGCCTGGTCTGAACACTGAGTGAAATACATGCACGCCCTGTCTCTTGTGCTTTCTCTCTCCAAGAAACACACACACACACAGACACACACATATACTAATCACAAGCAAACACACACACAGCTGCAGTGACTCTTTCAACTGTCTTGAACAGAAGAGTAACAGGTGACATCACCATGGCCTCTGGACAGTTTAATAAGAGGATAACGCACAACATCCTGAGAAAACCACTGCTTTGCTGAGGAGTCAAAAGTAAGAGACAACTCAAAGGAACTCCAAGTAATTTCTATGTGTGTGTGTGTGTTGTATTAACACAGCCTCCGTTTGTGTTTTTTGCGTCTGAGGGAGCTGGTGTGAGCTGGTGTGTGAATGTGGGAGCAGGCTAACGTGACCTCAGGCTAAGACTGGCTCACCAGAGTTAATGATCGACAGAAAAGCAGATTTGCTGACTGAAGACGCTTATTTGCTCTTATTCATTCACACAGACACACACACAACTACGCACGTCAGTGATCCAGCAAACTTCTGCCTGCTTTAATGGAACAGGTTATGGTGTTCAGGTAATTCCCTTCCTGCTGAAAGGGAATTACCTGAACTCTCCATCTTGCAGCCAAACATTTAGCTTCCTTTTCCCTCAGCTCACTCTGGCTGGAGTACAGAGACCAGGTGAAGCCGCAGATCCAGCCTTGCTCCTCACAGCCTCCTCTAACCAAATCAACAAAGCTGTGCGTGGAGGGAAGACTTATGCTGAGCAGGGAGACACACACACACGCTGGCACAGGAAGAGATACTCAAACACCATAAGCTACAAGCTCAAGTCTTCTTTTCCTTTCGACTTTCCCTTCAGGGGTCACCACAGCGAATCATCTGCCTCCATCTAACCC
>VXCM01001313.1:0-27008 GCA_014773175.1 Lucifuga dentata
GGGAAATGATTGTCAGTAACCTTACGTGTATGAAAATTGAATATATTAGGCTCAAATATGCAAAATAGGTGGTGTGGTCCTTTAAGCAACAAAGCTAGAACACTTCCAAGCGCTATTGTTTCCAAATCTTCACCCTGCGAATCTGAAACCACCGCACAGTTTGACTTGCAGATTTTAGACAGATCTCTCAATAGAGAACTGGCATCTACAATCTGCCCTTTTTTTCTTTTTCTGAGAATTAGAGGGAGAGAAAATCTGAATTGTGTGGCATTACAATGAAGCATGTGTAATGAACATAACTAACATATCCAGTCGTATGAGATGAAGAATAAGGGAAAGACTATTTGAGAAAGAAAGAAAAAAATCAGATGGAGATGATTTATTGGATTTAAATATCGCAGACAACTGAGACAGACTTTGTTACATGTGAATATTTAGGTTTGTGCAGTCATATACAATGACCTGCACTGATGCATGACTTTGTTCATGAATAATGAACCAAAATGAAGCCATGTGTGTGTGTGTGAGAGGGGGAGAGAGAGAAAGAGAGAGAGAGAGAGAGAGAGAGAGAGAGAGAGAGAGAGAGATGAGGATGGGGTTAATTGTTTGATGTTTCTGCTGTGGGAGAGGATACGGGTCCCAGAGCTACATCAGTGTGTATGTGAATTTGAGTGTTTCTGTGTGACATTTATGAATCTATTTATGAGTGAATGTGGATATGCATTTTTGGGTTTCTCTACACTCAAAAAAATAATTTTGTGCAACTTAATTTATAAGTTGAATAAATGCATAGCTAATAAAACTAGAATAGAAATTCCAACTTAAGTTCAATTATATGTGTTGATAATAATAGAGGTAATCACTTCAACTCGTACTTATGACTAATTGAAACTTGAATTCAAAATGGTTGAACGAATCAAATTTGGCCATCAGGTCTGCGGTTATCAAAACTGTTCATTTTTATGACGGTCCATATCTCAGCCACCTAGGAAGCTAAATTTCAGGTAAAACATTCTTGCAACCTGTAATTCACTACAGTGTCCACCTATTATAATTGTGGTAAGGACCCCACCCAGTGGAGGAAATGTTGATGTACACAAAAATATTGTATGATAATGTATAGTATGAAAACTGAGTCAAGTCAACTGGATTAAAGTTTTTAATTCTGAAACGCTTCACTATCCAAATGGCTTCGTCAGTCAGAAATGAATGCACAGAAGGAGGTTAAACCTCCAGTAACTACAGTANATCCAAATGGCTTCGTCAGTCAGAAATGAATGCACAGAAGGAGGTTAAACCTCCAGTAACTACAGTAACTACGCTGTCAAATCACAACAAATCTTCAATTCAAACAGATATATTATTCTTTTTTTTTTTTTTTAACNTTCAAACAATGAATAAATTTCAAATAATAAATTTCAATTTCTAATTTTTAATGGTCCCCTGGTTGGTTGGAGGACTTGCCCCCAGATTTTTGTGTGTCCCCAAATGTTGTGATTTGACACCATAGTTATTGTAGTTACTGAGGTTTAACATCCTTCTGTGCATTCATTTCTGACTGACGAAGCCATTTGGATGGATGGTGAAATGTTTCAGAATTAAAAACTTGAATCCAGTCGACCTGACTCAGTTCTCATACAATATCTATCCACTGGATGACTGAGAATCTTCATCAAAATATTGTATGATAATAATTTTCACAATCTTCCTATTCTGTCTGGGGGGAAATTCAAGAGTAATTCAACAGTACAGTTTCAGGGGTTCTCAGGATCTCTATGGGACTGAATTATTTATAATGTAACAAATATTAAAGTTTGGAAAACTTTCCTGAATATAGTTGATATGCATGTTTGTACATTTTGCGTACTGCGCCCACTATATTTCAGATACTACTGCATATGCTTTTTTTTTTTTTTTTTTTTTTTTCCAGGAAAGCAGTGAGAAATGTGTTTACTGAGTCCAAGAAGTCTTCAATGAATTTGTTTACAGTCAGACTGTAAGTCCAGACAGGGTCAACTCTATGCTGAATCTCAGTGCCTTTTAGCCTTTTAGCCTCAGTGCCTTTTAGCCTTTTAGTTTTATCATTAACTACAATATATTGTACATATGTGCAGTCAAGCATGTCTACTTTTGCTTTGCAAGAAATCTGAAATTCTAATACAGTTCTATTGAGATGGTTTATGGACTGATTTTCTCTTCATACCAATGTAAACAAAATTTTTAAAAAATAGATGCAATAAATGTCCTTAACAAAGGTAATAGCCTGCTGCTTTTCTGAAAGTATTCCACAAATAAATCCACTTTATATCCCAATAGGTAGAACATATGAGATCAAATTAAATAGCATGTATTTCAGACCACTGATATTTGATAAAATAACCGGGAGGAGTTTTGGAGGGAAAATTTTGCATTCCTTTACTGACAATGAAGAGAGTAGGATTTGAAATGTTTGAGAGTTTGCTGCTAGGGAAAAAGGGAAAAATAATATCCTTGCTCAATAGATATTGCTGAATGGACAAATTAGCGAATGTATGTCTCCACCGGGGAATATAGTCCCAAAAGAAGACCTTCTTTTTATCAAAAAAGTTAAATGGCATGACTTCATAAGGCTGCATAACTATTAGCAAGTGAAACATTGATTTTTAACGTGGCTGTATTGCTTGATAATTTTGAAAGATTAAGAGATTTTGCAAAATATCAGGAAATCTGATTGGGAAACAGTTGTCAGTAACGTCACATGTATGATAATTGAATATGTTAGGCTTAA
The DNA here is from genome assembly GCA_014773175.1 of Lucifuga dentata. Taxonomy (NCBI): domain Eukaryota; kingdom Metazoa; phylum Chordata; class Actinopteri; order Ophidiiformes; family Bythitidae; genus Lucifuga; species Lucifuga dentata. The sequence continues at coordinate 2,768 of VXCM01001313.1, forward strand.
GCATGTATAATGCTCGGTATGGTCCTTTAAACTGGCAAGTTTTTGTCATTTCTGTGATGTACCACTGGGTGGTGCTGCCATCTTTGGATAGAGATTTCCTCTGTCCAACATTTCTGTGTTTAGTATTTACTTTTTCGGAAAAGACATTTATTCATTTCTCAGTTTTTCCTCAAGAACTTTGCACGTGATCTACAATAAACGTTTATTTCGTTGATCCTTCAGCCTCATTCTGACCAAAACACACTGATCATGAAGTAGCAAAGCCGTTTCTCATTCCTTGAAACTCTGTTTCATTCAGCATCAGTGCCAATAATCAAATAAACACTTGACAAATGCAATATGAATAATTGTTACTTTATCTGTGCTGATAGTCGAAATCTATTAGCATAACCTGGTTTGATAATCTGCATAATATATGACATCTATGTGACCATTTAAATCTGTATTTTTAATTTGCATGGTATTGTGAATAACTTTTGTCATTGAATGAAGTGGGTAAAAAAACGAAGTAGGTATGTGCATGACATTAAGTATGACAAATACAAGGACCATGTATTAAAAACAAGTTTATTATGATGAAGTACATCTAAACAGTGCAAACAGCTTTGAGAACCATGCAGTGCATATAGATTCTATGGCAAGAATTACCACAAATATTTAATAAATATTTTAATTTAAAGGTTACCTGCCTGCCAAGACATTTATTCAATAAACTTTTTATATTGCTTGGAATGGTCCCTTTATCTGTTTGCAGTATCAAACACTATGGCAAGGAGACGATATTCAACAAGGAAAACAGTACAGCTGAAAAAAGCAAAGCAGAATAAAAAAATAAAATAAAATATATATATACAATACAACCCTGAAAATAGTTTCCTGATTAACCAATCATTGACCTGAATGCTACCATCATTTCTCTAATTTATGTTAACTTAAAAGATTCAATGTAAAAGGCAGAGGAACCTTAAATCATCTCTGACTTCAAGAATTGTGACACTATTATAATTTAGGTATGTTACGAAGTGAACACAGTGCTAAAGGAATATTTCAGTACAAGAGAGAAAACATACACTTCTCACTATAACTTTATTATCTCCAGAAGAAATTTGTTTTGCAGCAAGATGAAAACTTATACATTTCACTCTTCAACCCTCATCCACAAAATGCTTAAAACTAAAGAAAAATAAATAAATAATAACACAACAAGAATGACAATGGTTAGTCACCTGCTATATAATATTCAACAGTCAGTCATGGAAAGTGTTGTGCAACTTGGCAATTTTATTTCACCTTGAATAAAGTTTGTGATTTTCCATTATTTTTCTAGTTACATTTAGTTTCAGCATAAATAATGTGCCTTGGCTGTGTGCTGATTAACTGAAACTTAAGGACATACAAAGTTTTTTACACAATGGATCTGAAAAAGGAAAATAATCAGCTACCTGTTAAACAATCAGCGTTTTCCTTTGATAAGTACCTGTAATGGCTTACTCATCCTCAGTGGTTACAAATTATCAATACTCTCATCTTGAAGATGAATCATCATTTGCCTGTGTACGGGATCTGATAATATGGCTAGTTGGAAGGTGGATCCTCACTTGCAGCTGGAGGAGGGACTTTAAAGAACATCTGCAGAGCCGGAGTGAAGATAAGGATAGTGCCCAGCACAGCGACGGTGAGGAAAGCCCACAGGAAGATCCTGTCTAATACCTGGGCCACAAACTTCCAGTCTTGCACCACCTGGGAAAAAGAGAAATAAGAAAAACAAGTCTTTGTACATAGTATAGCGATGACATAAATGTCAAGAACTATACTGATACTTATTTTTAAATCATTAAACAGCATCACCCCATCTTACTTATCTGATATGTTACACAAATATGTGCCTCCTAGGTCCCTTAGATCCTCCAACTTAACCCTCTTAACTGTTCCTAAGGTTCAAACAAACAGGTTTGGAGGGGTGGCTTTTAGCCTTTATGATCCTAAACTATGGAATAATTTGCCAGAGGGTCTACGCATCTCAAAAACTGTGGATATTTTTAAGAAGAACCTTAAAACATATCTTTTTAGAACTGCTTTTATGTCAAATGCTGACATTTAATGTTTTTATTGTTATTGTATTTTATCTTTTTTATTTTAACTTTTTTATTTTCATATATCTCTTTTATTCTTATGTAAAGCACCTTGAGTTGCACACCATGTATGAAATGTGCTATACAAACAAATTTATTATTATTATTATTATTATTATTATTATTATTATTATTATTATATTTCTTGATTAGATTCACTTGCAATCAACACACCTCTCGGATGAAGTGCTCCTTGCGGATGTGCCTGCTGATATAGTGGACTGAATAGATAGCTTTCTCCAACATGGTTGCCCAAGCTTCTTCCTCTTTCCCCTCAGATGCTACCTGCCTGTGGGCTGAGCTGCTCGCCCGTTGGCCTCCTTTCCAACCTCCAGAGCCGGTCTTCAGCTCAGGGCTTTCAGGTGCCAGCTCTGGGTAGTGGTAGCGGTCGGTGTGGCCACGCATGCAGAGTAACCTGGGTAGTTTCTGAAGGAAGAGGCTACGGACCCATGGCGACATGGGATGGTAGGTGGCTGAGGAGCGGTGGTGCACATTAATGACAAAGACAGTGACGATGATGGAGAGTGTGACAAAGATCATGATGAAAAGCAGGTACTCTCCGATAAGTGGGATCACCTTGGAGGAAGATGGGATGATCTCTTCTATGACCAGGAGGAACACAGTAAGTGACACCAGGACAGAGGTAGAGAGGGACAACTTCTCTCCTTCATCTGAAGGAAGGTAAAACACTAGGACAGTCAAAAAGGACAAACCCAAACAAGGAATGATGAGGAAGAGTGTGTAAAAAAGTGGCAACCTCTTTAAAATAAAAGAATATGTTATGAAGGGGTATGAATATAAGCCATCCTTCCGGTTTCCTCTGGCACCAGTTGCACTGAGGATCTCCCATTCCCCATTATCGAAGAAATCCTTCCGATCTACCTGGTTGTCCATCAGAACCAAGTCCACCATGTTGCCGTCGTAGGTCCAAGAGCCAAATTTCATGGTGCAGTTCTGACGGTCAAAAGGAAAGAAGGTGACGTCCATGGTACAGGCAGACTTGTAACTGGCAGGCGGCGTCCAGGTGATGGCCCCGTTGAACTTCACAATGGCTTTGGTCATAAGGGAGCCCTCAAATCGTCCATCAGCACTGCAGAAAGAAGGAGCAAGAGCCAGGAAGAAATATGAATATATTAATCTTTTTTTGTCTTTATTTGTTTTATATGTAACATCAATCTGGTTGTTCATGTTAAATTGAAGCTGTCTTACTTTTCATAGAGGACAATATCTGGAAGCCAGATATTCTCAGAGGGGACTCTGATAGAGGTGATCCCTCCATACTGATCTGGATTCCACCGCAGCTTGTAATCGATCCACTCCTGCTCAACACAAACCAAATCATTAGGGTTGCACCATAATTAGTTCCAATGCAGAACTTAAGGCATTGTAAAAATCAATTGATTTTGGTCAGATTAAGCTTTGGAAAGCATATGTCATTTTTAAATGCGATACAACAATTTACTCCTACTGCAAGTGAGGATCCACCTTCCAACTAGCCGTATTATCAGATTCCTTACACATTTTATAAAAACTAGTTTAAATTACCTGACACAGCCAAACATTAGTTGTCATTAGCTGGTTCTTCTCATCCTAAAAATGAAAACAAAATATAATTGTAAGAAAGAGGGAAGAACCAAAAAGCAAGATAAGGGCAAACAAGTTAAAGGCACAATTTGTCATCCAGGCAAAACGGTTTCCACACCACCAAAATTCAAAGGAAAGGATAAGGACAGGTACTTAAAAACATGGCTCAACACTAGAAATAAATTAAATCTATTTCTTGATGCCACCAAAGATATGTTTACATCAATGAAGTTTGTATACATGAGTAAAGTGCGCGTGCGACTGTAACTATTTAAATGGTTGAACAATTTTGGATTGGGCATTGAATGCAGCATTTATGACATGTCCAAGTTCCATAAATACAGGCTTTTAGCTCGGAAAGATGGCTAATGTCAGATTGCAATCAGGTACGACTTCGAGGATTTTTTTAACCACAGCTGGCCTAAGGATTTGTAGATGTCAAACATGTCAGTAGGTTAACAAATGTTACTTTTCCAATGATAAATTATCATTATACACTTTAGTATGTATGTTCACATTCATACAATCACCTGTACTTACAAAAAGTAAGGCCAATGCACAATTTTTAAGTTATAATTCATGTAACCTATAAACACCACAAACCATTCTTGAGTGTGAGCTGTTTCAACAAGCTGAGCACGAGTGCCTTACATTTGATAAGTAGACTAAGTGAGAAAGCCAAATAGAGAAGGAAAAAAAAACTAAATTTGATTAAGTTCTTCTCTTCCTTCTAAATGAAAACAGACTCTCGTTTGCCTGTCTACACCACTTCCTTAGCAAACAAGCTACAGAAACATGACACCACAGGTCAGTGCAGTGGACCAAGCTGTATAAAGAGAGAGAGAGAGAGAGAAATGAAGGATGACAGGAATAAAGGGGAGGAAAGCAGCAAACTTAGGGTTATTTCCACATCACCAGAAGCAATTTTGAGATGTACAGGACAGACAAGCTTGCAAAAACTAATACAAAAGACATACATCAAGATCTAGGTGAACAGAGAGGGAGTGGGTGATTGTTTCAGACCGGGAGCTGTCAGACTGAGTTGGATGTCCTGGTGATCACATCAAGCAGAGATGAACCATAATCTAATACAGAGCCATGCAGCAGCATAGGGAGACTCAGAGGGAGAAGTCTATCTGTTCTCTCCTTATGTTTTAAACACACAGTCTCTCTTTTTTTTAAAAATCTGTTTTACTAATGGCAGCCATTTCTCTAGTTTACCAAACATCGAATACATTGTCCACCAAAGACCTTACTTCTCTACAGTCATGAGGGAGCTCTGATGTATTCATCCCTGACCATCTTTGCCCTGCACATCTTATGCTGGAGGAAAAAGGGTTAAATCTAGAATGTGATTAATATTTCAAGAAAAAAGAGCAGGCCTTCCATTACCATTCTCTCTCTTGAATGCTTAAACCATCTCAGCCAATCAGAGTCAGCCTTTGAAATATTAAATAAACAGAGGAAAGAGGCTGGTGAGTTGTAGATATGAGAAGATCTATTTCAGGACCACGGAAAGCTCTATATTGAGACGCTGCAAATGGCTGGTTGGTTTCAGCACCTTGGACAGTGGCATTGGCTAAAAAGCAATCGTGTGTGTGCATGTGCATGAGTGCATGTGTGTTTATCCTTACCACATCAACCAGCTGTGATATCTTGAGTCCAAAGTGGACTTTAACAGTGTCATTGGCATGTTGGATGGGCCTGACCCAGCGCTGGTAGCCCTGGAAAAGGTTTTTCAGAAGGGCATCCTCCATCTCTGCCAGGGACACAAACTCCCCTGGAGCTGGAGGAGGAGGGAATACGAATTGAAATAAACTTCTTACCACTACAGAGAAAGTCTCCAACTAGTCAATATTCCATATTGTACATGCTGAGGATTATAGCTAACACAAAGAGAAAAACAGTAAAAATAAAGAAGTGCAATTGAGGATGCTGATGTTTATTCATAAGAAGACACCATTAAAAAAATTTCCTGGGATATCACAGCAAGTTTAACTTCAATGCACCAGCTTTGTTGAGAATCAGATTATACATCACACTATCAGAAATGATGAGTGAGGTAGAAATCTGCAGGAATGATGTGTGTAGTAGAAATCTGCAAATGGGAACTTCTTTCAGTAAGGGGTAATATTTTTTATTTCCATTTCTAATCCAGCAAAACCTCTACTTTGTTGCTGTTGTAGCTGTAGGACTGAAGTTTATTTTACAGCCTATTTTATCTATCTATCTATCTATCTATCTATCTATCTATCTATCTATCTATCTATCTATCTATCTATCTGCAATCAACAACTCATTTTCCTTGGTTGAAGTTATACTTTCTCTGACTGTAAGTAGCCTTGATTACACCTTTATTTTTATGCAAAGAATTAGAAATAAGCAGTGGGGAATGTATTTGCACTACTGAGCCTGAGAGATGTTATATCAAGAAGATAAACTGCCAGTTCAGGGAGTGTGTAAGAACTATGTAAGAAACTGCTGCAAATGAAAAAGATAAGCGATGAATTAGTACAATTTGGTTACCTTTGTGCAACAAGATCGTCGGAGTGTAGAGATGATTAAACTTAGAGGTGATTAAAGTTAGAGGTGACTAAACTCTTTCAGTAGATTTTGTTCTTCGAACGTGTTTGTTTCGTCGTGTTGTTTCAAAACGAAAGAGCTGTATCAGAAAAAAAACACAGGAAAAAGTATGTCAGAGTTTTCTTACCGGCGATGGTGTCGATCGACCCCGGACGCAGCACCGACAGGAGAAGGAGGGCGGCCGCCAACTTCATGTTTTCACGGTGCGAGCGCTCCTACTGCCTACAGAAGTAACGGAGCTGGAGAGATCTCTCGAAGAGACCGAGCTTACTGTTAACACGTTTCCGTTAGTATCAAACCCTCTGCCGCCGTTTTACCAAGGGTAATGTGCGGGCACATGGCCTTAAGGACTGTGTCGAAGCATCAAGGTTAAAGACAGTTAGCGAGGTGCTTCTCCGGTGGCGGAGAGCGGCAGTCAGTGAGGAGGTGGGTGTTGTGCCCGGGTGGGGCTGAGGCATGAAATTTAGTTTCCGTTTTAACCAAAAGTGCTGCACTGACCGAACACACGAGGACAAGTGTTATTACAGCGAGAACGTCCATGTGGTGTGGACACATGACTACTTATATCACTCCCGTCTAATTCGGTGTAACGAACGTGTAGCGTGGTTTGTCGTTTAGAAGCTTGATGGATGCAGTGACAGGGTCCGTCCACTGGAGGGCGCTAAAAATCAAAGCTTCACCCCGTCATCGAGTTAACTGCAGATAAGGCACTTTAGGAAATGGCATTTTCTATTAAACAAAAATCAGTAGCCAAAAGCTGCCGCAAATCTACCGTTATCTTTGGCCAAATAAAGGAAACTGGAAAAATATCAGCATCTGCCTCTGTACAAAATTATCAGTGTCAGTATCAACCAATTAAACCTTAATACTGAATTTGTTTCAGTAAGTTTACATATACTGTAGCTGAGTCACTGTAGTCAGCATTCATCTTGCACATACCCGTATGAGGAGGAAACACTCACGCGAGCACATACACACACACTATCTGATTAAGGGCTGTGTAGGTGTTTCCATGTTCGTTTTAGTGCAGCCTGTCATCTCCTATCAGTGAATCAGGCACTAAAGAGAGACTGTTTCTTAGTCTGCTGTCTCAGAGAGCACACACTCTGTCACGTGTCAGAGTGTGATGACACACACACACATACACAAACACACGCGCGCACGCACTCACACTAATTACAAATTATACCATGTGAGTGTGAAAAAAATCTGATTATGTTGCTTTGGTTAATGCTCTGTCATAAAGCATCTATCTATCTATCTATCTATCTATCTATCTATCTATCTATCTATCTATTTGTTACACAGAGAGAGAGAGAGAGAGAGAGAGAGAGAGAGAACGGTTTCCATTAACCAGTCAGTCAGGCTGTGTGTTGACATGTTGCATAAAGTGACACAACAAAAATGAAAAACTAAACAGTAAATTTGCACAGCTTCATGGGAATTTGTTAATAGTGGTGCATGTACAGTATTATTGTTTAAAACTTAGTGTGTTACTATTGTCAGTGCAAGAGTCAAGAAGAAAGAAAGAAAGAAAGAAAGAAAGAAAGAAAGAAAGAAAGAAAGAAAGAAAGAAAGAAAGAAAGAAATGACTGAATCTGTTCAGTTATTTCATATTTTAATCATGTAATGGCAAAGACAACTGGGAAGTTTATCAGAACTCAAGGAAAGGAAAGGAAAGGAAAGGAAAGGAAAGGAAAGGAAAGGAAAGGAACAAACAAATTACACTCTTGCAGAGAAAAACAAACTCTTCAATATCCCCCGCACAAAAACAAATGTGTGTATCTGTGCTGCACTGCTAATCTAGTCGTCAAGAAAAAAAAAAATACATTTGTACACTGTTATTTTTGTGCTTGGATATTGTGGAAAAGCAGTAGATTGAGGATGTGGAAAGTACCCCACAAGGAAGTTTAACTTAAGGGCAGGAAACAAGCTGTTGATAGCAGTAAATGGGTTTTTGGTTGTAGTAATTAAAGCCTCCAACTTGGCTGCTACCTGGATTTAACAGACCAGATAACCAACCAAACCCTCATTTAGAGATATAATAGGACCAAACATGAGGAACAAATTCCCTACAACAAACAAAACAAAAAACAAAAATCTTCCAAGGAGAAACTATTTTGCTATAGTCCTCATTCTGAAATTATTTCAGGGTTGCAGTCATTAGGTTTTGGTTTGTGTAAGAGGTGAGAACAGTCATGCACTGGCGACTCATCAGTGAGGTGCTGCAGCAGCCTCAACGCATGGCTGTGCTGCAAAAAATAAGCTGATGTTTAAAAATACAAATATTTAAATCAAATTATGAAGACAGTCATTGACTGAAACAAGTCACTGTGCTCTGTAGGTCAATTTTTTTTGTTTTTTAATCTAACAAAGTTTAGAAATATATGATGAGATGCTAGAGAATGAATGTAGTCAAGTAGGTCCTCACAAGTAAGGTAAAATCAACATCCACACAAGATAGTGACACAGACTCCAGCAGACACACACACATGCAACTTCTGCTGCAGCTAACCAGGCATGAAGTGCACATTTTCGCTTTTGTGTTTTTATTCCTATTTCTCACCCCTCTGTCTCTCGTTCTTTCACCACATGCACAAATTCTCTCTCTCTCTCTCTAATGGGAGGCTGATTATCACAATGAAATTATTCTGATTTTCTGCTCCACTTGGAGCTGCAGGGCAGGCAGCTGCTGCCTCAGAGATCGTCCTGTCTGCCTTCACTCTAATCACTTACAAACATGAATTCTTGCAGGCTGGAAACCTGCCGGTTCCTTCCTAGCCGACTGTGGGCAGCTGTATTGTGTGTGTGTTTGTGTATTTATTTGTGCATTTGTTTGTGTTTGTTGATTTATTGTGTATGTATATGCATATGTAAGACATAAACAGAGGGAGGACAGAGGGCTTGTGTGTATGTCTGGTAGAAAGAATGGATTACTTGCCAAATACTGGCCCTTGTTTGTGTAGATGAATGTGTACTGTTGTGTGTGTTCTCCTGCCTGTATGATCATATTTTGTGTTGCTGTAAATTTTGTTTTTATTACTGCAGTTGTTTAGCTTGTATTTAAAATCCTTGATAATTTTGTTTGATGCAAAAGTAAACACTAAATTGAGGAAAAACAGCCAGCAATTTGATTTAATCTTAATTTGTTTGTTTTTAAGGATTCAGCAAAGAAAGTCAAATCTCTCACAAGCTTCAAATGAAAACTGGAAGTCAGTCTCAAACACACTGCTAATACATCAGCACTTTGATAACTTGTGTCATATCATTAAAATGTTTTATTGGTTGATCTTTTAAGTGATCTAAAATAAAAATTAAAACTTATCTATAATGAAAAAGTTCTGCTATTTGATATTTTAATCATCTAAAGTATCAATGAATTACAGAGTGAACTGGATTAAAAAGACTCTAAAGAGTAATTACAATCTAAAAGTAACAAGAGGAAAGGAAAGGAAAGGAAAGGAAAGAAAAGGAAAGGAAAGGAAAGGAAAGGAAAGAAAAGGAAAGGAAAGGAAAGGAAAGGAAAGGAAAGGAAAGAGTGAATTGCTAGAGACTGTATTTGTTCTGACACCCCAAACTGCTGCAATCAGATGGGATCAGCTGTGTTCTGTGTGTATGTGTGTGTGTGTGAGAGAGAGAGAGAGAGAGAGAGAGAGAGAGAGAGAGAGAGAGAGAGAACTCCTCAGGGCTGTACACCCTGGGGTGTCAACAATACAAGCAGACTGTATGTGTGTTCTGTCTCCTCTATGTGCTACGTGTGCGTGTGCGTGTGCGTGTGCGTGCCCATGAGGAGTTTCACGACGCTCGCTGTCCCAGGAGAAACCAGCCTCCATTTCTCATTCAGAGTTACAGAAATGTTGTATAACTTTCGGGTTGCTTCTGGAAGAGACACACAAATAATGAGGCACCTTCTGTCACGCACCCACGTATGTATGGGGTTTGTCACACGCTTACAATGTTATGGGAGTTTTTTTTTTAAACTTGTCAGAAATCTTGGCAAAGTGGCTGAGTTATTGGTATTAGTTATTTGTCAGATATTGAGTTTTTGATTTGATTTTGATTGTTTTTTTTACATTTGGGAGAAAATAAAACACAATTTCATGAAAGCAGCTGCAAGCAGATATGAATCACAGTAATCATATTATTTTAAAAAACCATTCATGTTCTTCTATCCTTCTTATCTAAAACAGAACCTGTCACCCAAAGACAGCAAGAAATATTTTTTAGTATTTTTTATTTTTTAATTGTGAAAACAAAAAGTTAAAAAATAAATAAATAAATAAATTTTAAAAAAACCAAAACATGCAAAAGAGATTATATTTGTATATGGTCAATAAAATTTGCACTTCTCTAAATGACAGGTTGAAATTTTTGCTTTTAAAATCTGCAAAGTATTTTTGTTTGACTAAAATGTTCTAAGACAATGTTTCTCCATCCATTTATAAATATTTATCAGAGAATAAGATTAGAAGCATGCTCTTTGGGAGTATGTGTGTGTTTGTTAAAGTGTGTGCTTCTATCTGGACCCTGCATGTGTGTGTGCATCTGTGTGTGTGTTTGCTCACAAGGCTCCCACTGACATGAATTATTTAGAGAGAGTCTCCTTTACTTAGCCACAGTCGACTGGCCACAGGCACGTTCCTCTCTGCTCCTGACGACACAAGAAGCTGAGACTCCCTCTAATTCACCAAACTATCATCCACTCACCTTTTGCACGCACCCTACTCTCAAACCCCACCCCAATTTTTCCCAGCATGCACTGGTCCAATGCAGCTGGCACCTGTCCAGGGACCCCAACTGCTGCAACTAAGATAGAGAAAAAATTTAAAAGCATTATGTCAGACTGCAAAATATTCTAAAAGTTTGTTCACGGTAAAAAAAAATTTTTTTTAAAGAGAAGTGAGAGCCTACAAAACTCAAACACTTCATGACAAATCTGTTATCCAAGAATCCTGCCAACCAAAAGCCAACGTCACCAGTGAAGAATCATGTAAAATATTCATCCATGTGCCTGGCTTAATAATGTATTATCCCTCCACTTAGCACCCAGAGCTTTGCTGCACTCTGCTCTGCCCCAACCACCACCAAGTACATCAAACACCATCATTCAAAGAAGATCCGCCGTGTACATAATACCTTTACTTGCATTATTATTATGTAAGTGGCATACAAAGTGACATACAAAGGATTCAAAGGGAAAAGCAATATTTAGGGAGGGCAGGTTGGCGATAAGTTGGAGGACAGTTGGTTAAATAAATTTCATGCATCACACTAATAATAGCTAAATTTAGCAGGAATGGAAATTCGCTCTCTTGCTCTTTCTCTCTCTTCTCTTTCTCTCACACTGATTTTCTGATTTAACTCTGACAGACTGTAACTGATGGGATCCTGTGTGTGGCTGCTGTCTGACGGCTGCTGCATCTCCATATTTCCATAATCCGCATGTAGCAAGATCCAAGCTGCTGAGCGCCCATATGAGTACACACACACATGCACACTGTGACTCTCTCTCTCTCTCTCTCTCTCTCTCTCTCTCTCTCCCTCCCTCTTTCCCACTCTCTTGCTTACTCAGGCCATGTGTAATCTTCTTCTTCCCCTCTTCAGCACACAAACATGCACATGCACATAAAGTACACACAACTAGGGATTAACTGCAAGCTGTTGAGTTGTTGGAGCCATAGGGTGGGCCAATTCAATCCGACCTAAGAGGGTGAGGGTTTCGTGAGGATTTCGTGTTGTGCCTCCACCACCCTGAACTTTCTGCATGGGTGTTTGTGTATCTGTGCTGACAGGCACATTCAGACTCACCTTTGACCTTTTATGGAGGGAGGGAAAGAGGCATACATTTCAATGGTGTGCTTTTTCTTTAGAGATGAGTTTGTGCCATGTGGATTTTTATTCAACCCAGCATGCATCAATTTATAGGACTGTGTATCCGATGCATTAATATTAATACCCCAGCCAGAATTGAACTATAAATGTTAGTTAAATAGTATGTGTTTTAGATGATTTGACCACTAGGACACTCGTATAACACTTTATCAGGTGAGTGGAAACTTGTACAACTATAGAATTACTGTGCTGCTGATATATGTGACTGAAATTACTTTATACCTTTATCTGGGTATAGCAAATGATTTTCATTCTTATTTTACGAACATATAGGCCATTTTATTTAAAAAAAAAAAAAAAACNAAACACCCTTTTTGTTGGACTTTAAGGATGGAAACACTGATTAGTCAGTCAGGTGGCTGGATAGTTTAAAATCTCTTTGGCCTGATTGGCTCTCATCAGCATTATGGCCTCTAGGGGATGCTAGTTAGGATTTTAGAGTTTTTATTGCTAAAATGTGTCCTTACTTTGGTTGTTGTTAGACACCAGCTATTATTATCTTGAATGCATGTGAGTTAGCATGCAGCAGACTGTTACTGTGTCTGCAATAACAGTAGTTAATGAGGAAATTGACCAACAGGCCATTACTATGATGTGTTTATAGGGATTAATTATTAAAAATGACATGAGACGGTTTAGCCTTTTAAAGTCTCTCAACAACTTTAATCTGCACTGTACAGTTCAAAGTGTTTTCTACACGCTGTGTGTTTGCACTGATGTGGTAATTTTATGTGAGATGCATAATTATACTTTAAGTGACCATATATGGACAATGCATCATTATGTCCAACTGATGTCCCTCTCATAACTTTGCATAACAGACACAGGGTGCTTCAAACACACAAAACTTATTTCAATAATTGCACCTCCCTGAAGCAAGAGTGACAGCCAGAAATAACCTAATATTTTAAACCTCATACATATCTCATACAAGCTGTTTTGTGTTCATTCTACAGATGTCTCAAAAGTATGGTGCATAGTCTTTATTGCACATGGTTTACAATGACAAAGTGTTTTTGAGAGTCTAATTTTGTTACTTGCCATTCTGTGGCTTGTATCGTAAAGATTTTTTTTATGATAATTATACTAGTAATTATCTTTAGACAATGAATAAGAGTTGACAGTAACAATGATTTACAATAAAAGACACTAAATAGAAATACACAGGATATACATAAAACACAACTGAATGAAAATGTTAAAAGTGAGTTACACCATAGCAGCTGGATGTGCAGTAATCAGGGCTGAAGAAGCATTGAAGGAGTGAATGTGTGAATAACGGCATGGTGTGCAGACTGAGGAAGAAAAAGGAGGAAAAGAAATGGATGAAAGAGAAGAGTCCAGTGTTTCATGTGAGAGAGCTGTAGGAGGAGTATCTCCCGTAGCAATTCAAGTGGGCTAGAAAGAAAAGAGATAGACACAAAGAGAGAGGACAAATCAAGTGTGTCATTTTAAGAAGCTGATGAGTGGCTGCAGGAAAAGTCCCAGAGTTCCCAGCACACACACCGTCACAAAAACCCACAGGAAGATCCTGTCGATGACCATGGCGACGTACTTCCAGTCATCCTCCACCTGAAGAGAGGAGAGAACAGAGGAGAGAGAGAGGAGGAGAATTTAGCACAAAATGAACTGAAAGCAAAACATCTAAGGAGCTCCTCTCTCACTTTCTCCAAAGGGACATATTTACACATGGAGGCTGGCTGAGGAGAACCATCATTGTTCACTACCATGCACGTGGTTATGAGGTTAGTGTGTATGCATGTGGGTAATCAGTGTAGAATGTATGCGTTGAGCTGTCAGGTGTGGATAATTGGATCATGGCTGCACTGACCATAATGCCGTTGTGTGCACATATAGAGGCCATATGGCTCTTCTGTGTGCATAAGAAACACCCAAGCTTCACAAAGAGAAGATGACGCAGCAGTAACAAACATATCAGGGCCATCCAGAGTGTGATGAAGGCTAACAAACAGCAGTTTTACACTCCCTTTATAGCCCCTGTAAATAGTTTTAACCCCATTTATCAAGCTAGGTAGAGACAACACACATTGTGAAAGAGCTTAGCCCTGTTGTGTTTGTGATGCTTTTATTTGTGCAGCTATTCTACCGTGTAGCAAAAGTGTTTGCAGTGGTGTTTCAGAACTACTGTGAAACTTTTCTCATCCAAAAATGAAATTTGAGAATGTTTAGAACGTTGAGTTTAGCTGTTTCTCGTTATTGACGGTATGCAATGAAGATGTTTTGCAGCACACTGACATGCACAATATACTCTAATTTTCATGTGGATGAAATTAATAGGATGGTATTTTGCCAACTATATATGCTTAAGCCATGTGAGGAAATACAGGTGAAAATTGTTTACACTAATTGTAATGTGATGGACCATTTATGTGCTTAAGAAAATCAATTTATAATCACATAATCTTGAGCCTCTTTCAGATATGAAATCCATTAAATTTGTGGCATCAAAGACCATTGAAACATAGGTCTTTATGGCAAAATGCCATAAAGGTCCTGTTCAAACATGCCACAATTCTCACACCATATTTGGCACTGTCGGGCAAGACTGGGTAATGCAGGAAGTTACACATAATGCACAAGGAGAGAGATGGTTTACAGTAACGTGGCGAGCAAGGGTCAGTTACACAACGGCATCTCTCACTGTGCCATTTAGCTCAATTTCACAACATAGTATGAACAACAATTTCTAGAACATTCCCCAAAATTGCATCTTCCCATATTTGTATAGTGACGACAACACGGAAACTTTATGTACCTCTTTGGCTTTGTTACGAATTCTCATGTTCTCAGCGATGTACTTCACACTCTCGATGGCCTGCTTGATCTCTGGAGACACCACAGAGAAGGCGACAACGGCATTGACTGGTGGGGGGGAATTCAGGGTCCTCTGCAACTTGGGGAGTTCTGACTCCTGGGGCCCTTGGTTCTGGGGTGCCTGGGGAGGAGGGGGCACCATCGGAGGAGGCACAGGAGTTGGCACTTCTTTTCCTCTGTAGGGGCACCTCCTGTTCATATCCCTGTTTAAGTCACTGTTCACGTCACCATATTCCACACAGTTCATGGAGCCGCCAGCTGATGAAGCGCCTCTCCCTCCACCATCCAGTGGAGGACATGATACACCTCCAGTAATACCCCCAATACTTACTCCTCCTCCTTCACCTCCTCTTCCTCCCAAGCTATTCTTTCTCTTCTTGCTCCCTCCACTTCTCCCTCCTCCTGTCGCTCCACCAATATTCCCAGAGGAGGAGCAGCCCTGGTCTATTGGCCGCCTCATTAGCATCACCCGAGGCAGCACCCCGAGGAACACAGCCCTCACCCACTCAGGCATCGAGTGGGTCATGGGGGTGCGATAGTGGACATTGAGCACAAAGACAGTAATGACAATGCTGAGAGTGACAAAAATCATGGTGAAGAGGAGGTACTCGCCAATCAGAGGGATGACCAGCGACGTGGAAGGGATGGTCTCGGTGATGACCAGCAGGAACACTGTGAGGGAGAGGAGCACCGAGATACACAGGGTGACCTTCTCCCCACAATCAGATGGGAGGTAGAAGACCAGCACTGTGAGGAAGGAGATGAGGAGACAGGGGATGATGAGGTTGATTGTGTAGAAGAGCGGCAGGCGGCGGATGTAAAAGGAGTAGGTGATGTCTGGATAGATCTCCTCACAGCAGTTGTACTTGATGTCATGCTTGTATCCTGGTGCATCTATGATCTCCCACTCTCCACTTTCCCAGAAGTCTTTGAGGTTCACCTAACAAAACGCAAATATGAAGTGAGCAGACGGTATTTCTACTAAAAGCATTTTAGGAACAATGATCTCTGGAGGCTAGTAAGGATGGAATGATATGTTTAAGGTGTTACATAAAGAAAGATTTGGGGATTTGGTGACCTTTAAGTGTCCCGCTGACCTTTGAGCCAATGAGCACCAGATCAATCTTGGCTTTGTCGTATGTCCAGGAACCAAATTTCATGGAGCAGTTCTGGTAGTCAAAGGGGAAATAGGTGATGTCCATGGGGCAGGAGGACTTGAAAATAGCTGGAGGCACCCAGGTGATGGTGCCATCAAACTTCAGTAGAGCCTTGGTCTTGTCTTCCACCAGGAAATCACCTACAGCGCTGAGAGAGTGCATTTTAAAGGAGACATTACTATCATTCCATCCAAACACAACACATTTAGCAAAAAAAAGTAGGAAAAATGGGAATATATATAGGAAGAATATATACGTATAAGAATAAGAATATATACGTATATATAGAACATATAAGAACATATAAGTATATATACATATACATATATACAGTACATATAAGAATATATACGTATATATAGGAAGAATGTCAGCTAGCATATCATCAGTATATGATATTGTCAGTTTCATTACATATCAAAAATCTCATGCACATGCTACCTAAAACAAAAAATGGAAGGACACTGAGGACAGGTTGAAGATAATAACATGGATTCCAAAGCTCTTATTTGATCGTTCCTAGCTCCTCAGTCCTCTCCTTTAGGCTCTTGTACACTAAAACTCTTACTTGTTGTACAAAACGATGTCTGGCCTCCAAATCTTATTGGATGGAACTCGTATGAACTCAATTCCATCATACTCAACAGGGACCCATCGCAATTTGTAGTCATTCCAGACCTGAAACACAGACAGTCCAATAATCGATTAGATCTTAAAAATTGTTTGCTGTGTACAAATTACTTGGTGTCACTGACAATATTGATGACAGGATGCAAACATCACTCACATGTCTTAGCCAGAGATTTGTCTCCATAATTTGATTCACCTCATCCTGAGAGGGATAAATAAAGGGTAATTTAGCAAGCAAGAGAAGAAGAACTTGGATGAGTTGGTGGGTCTTATACTTTTATAAAATGGACTATTAGCTATCATACTCAGTCTTCATTCTTACCACTTTGACCAGCTGAGATATGGACACCTCAAACTCCACTGTGACTGGATCAGATACATTCTCCACTGGTCGGATGAACTGGTTGTACCTCCGGAACAACCTCCGAAATAATCTGTCCTCTCCTTTGGATGAATAACAGCCTAATGACAGAGGAAAAAAAGACAAGAAACAGAAGAGTAAAAAGATTCATTTCTCTCTGAACTTCTACTCAAAAGTCACTGTTTTTTTTTTTGTTTTGTTTTTGTTTACAAGAATATTAAGGCCTCAACTTTTAGGAATCCTTGNCTGTTTTTTTTTTTGTTTTGTTTTTGTTTACAAGAATATTAAGGCCTCAACTTTTAGGAATCCTTGCTCTATTCAAGAGATGTCAATGCATACAGAAAGGTATGTTTTGGGCATATTCGTTTGACTGACGGGTGTTTTTGCCTATAACAGCATCTGTGGTGGTTGCTGCTTGCTCATCCAAATCTACAGTAGGCTTCCTCCTCTTGACCCAAATTTGAGCTTTCTTGTGACAATTACAGTCCTGTAAGTCCTGTAACAGGCAATTCAAACAAATCGTGTTTGAGCTTAATTGAACTAAAATGTCAGTTTGCAGCAATAGCACGCACATTAGCGTCTGACAAAGTGTTCGCATGCAGCATGCAAGTGAAAAATCTAAAAACAGAGATGATTATTATGTTCTTGTGGGTAAATTCACCAGTTAGGTATTAAAAATGTATGCTTTTGATAAAAGATGAAAAGAAGAAAATAGAAAAACACACAGAAACACTCAGGGTATCATCATCCTCTAGTAGATAAGTGGCTTCAACAACAGTGTGTAGCTCCCTTTTACTGTTGAGACACTCATCCTCACTCCAACTCCCACTTTGTCCACATTACCCGTTTAATCAATGGCTCTTTGCTGTGGGTGGAGAGGACGCTGTGGGAGATCAAGTGTTATGAGAGGCCTTTCAGTAGCGTGTCTACATAAGGAAGGCCAGTGAAAGCTTGAAAGCTTTTAGCAAATCTCCACGCACGAGATGCTTTCAGCAAGGAAAGAATACTGAGCCTCTGGCTGGTGTGTGGCTGAGGAAATGTGTTTGTGTGAGGGTGTGTGTGTGTGTGCGCAAGAGTGTTTTGTCTGTTAAATGCTAAGTGTCCTTTGTAAGGTTGGACTGAAGGTCACATTGGGGAACACATGCCTGGATGGCATACGACCCACGTCTGTCCAACCAGAAATTATATCTTGATTCCATTTTCAGAATGTACAAAACTTTTTATGCAGTTGAGTTGTTGTTGAGTTGTCACCTGGGACAGTACACACACACCAGATACAGCCAAATCCTTCATCAACATAGAGAAACATGAACATACACAAACCCACTCTCCATATGCTATTATTGAATTGTCTTTTTTCTGTTCTGTCACTTTTTTTTATGGCACAGCCTTAGTTTTCACTTCAGTTTTCACCTTGAAACACTGGTGCTTTGCTGACCCTATTAACAATAAATAATGACCCACGACCAAATGATGTCAATTATTTTTCTTCATTTAAACATTCAGGAGATTTTTTAAGCAATGTAGAATACCAATACAACAGGGAAAATACAATATCCTATGTATGCTACCCCACACAGGCAACAACCCCCATTCTTTTAAAAGCAGAGCTGAGTGAAACGTTTGTAGTGATGGAGACAAAAGGACAAACAGGGTGCAACCCATAAACACACTGTATACACACAAATAGCCACATACAAGGTTCTTGACAACAACTAAATAAAAGATGAGACATTTATTCACTGAGCTTCAGTTCAGTAACCAGCAGCACATGTGCACGATTCCCAGTTTGACACCAACATTTTTCCTGTGTTTCCCCTTCACCGTAGTCAGAGGACGAACAACAACTCAACTGCATAAAAAGTTTTGTACATTCTGAAAATGGAATCAAGATATAATTTTTTTCCCCTTGAGGCAGAGATGTTCTGATGGCAGGAATAATGGTTTCACAGTTAAGCCTCAGTGGGCAGAGCAAAAGAACCGGCTGCACGACTTAAATGGCAATCTGGCAAACCTGAGTGGCAAGAAACCAATTGATATATGAGCAAATCAACTGCAATGACCGTTGATTCACTACCATTATCAGTATTAATAAACTTAAAGACTCAAGAACAGAATGAACTGGAGCCAGAGCCTGCTGTACCAAAGATAAAAACAAAAATAAAATCAAAAGCAATGGCCACTGCAATAAAACAGCTGAAATATTAGTATGAGACCAACAGCAGTGGCATTTCCTAGTCGTTTCACACTTGGTAGTTTGTCATGCTAAGTCAACCAAAACTATATTAGAGCACAAGAGAAAACACACTTTACAACAAAATGCTTTTAATTAAAATAAATACAAGTTGATCTCTATCTTAAGGACCTGAATACAGTTTCCTGCAATCAGAAGCTTGCAGATAACTGGAATCCATAAAGAATATTAATAACAATAACATCTTTAACATTTCACAGATTATAATTTTTCACTAACATTAGACTCGGACTAACATATCAGAGATAGCACCAGGTGACAGAGCTAAAATACTCGTGGCACTTACACAATCACAATATCTGGTGTACCTAAAACAGCTAGAATACACTCAGACAAATTAATCTGCATCTGGATAGACAATCATGCTGGTTGGCTGATAGAGGTCATGATTTTCGGACAATATCCAAATCTTGTCCTAGAATATCAGGGCTTTGTGCAAGATGAACTGTTCAAAATTTCAAGTGAGTCAGACTCGTGACCACTGAATTATGGACATTTAAATTTATCATGCTGCTGTAGCGCCACTTATTGACAATATGCTATCAAATTTTGCTACAAAATGATGCTAATAGCTTGACTAATAGGAAATAAAACTAGAACACTTTAGTTCCAGGGCTCCATAACTAACAAGTTATTGTATTATATAGTGAATTCAAGACTTTGAAAAGTTTTCTGAGGTCATTTGCATGGTCAAGTTGAGTGTTTAAGCTTAATGAAAAGGATTTTCTCCTGAGACACTTCAGTAATTTCAGTTCTTCATACCTGCCTTAAAACTTCCCACACCCCCTGATTCACTGCACCCTTGTTTAAGCTTCTAGCTGGGTTAGAGCAAACAAGAGCAATTATAATCAGTCAATTAACTGGACCTTTTATTCACTGTGGAGGAAAAAAAAGAAGGTAATATATTCCTCTCTGCAGGCTCAATCACTCCCTTAATTCCCTTTCTTCACTCTGCAACTGAAGATCTTAAGTATGCTTAATTTAAAGTTAATTATAACCTTTGCCTTTTCAACTTGGTTGAACCTAAGCACTACTTCTACTCTTCACCACATGCCTCTGTCACTTGACTCAGGATTTTAAAGGACCATGCCGTCCATTTTGCATGTTTGAGCCTAATATATTCAATTTTCATATATGTTACATTACTGACAATCATTTCCCAAAGCATACTACTGGAACAGTGAATTAAAAATGTTTTTCCTACCTTCCAGACCGCCAGNCACCATTAAAATCAACTTGCTGATACTTGAAACGTTCTTGGGATAGGTAATCCATCATCACAAACAAGATGTGTATTCAGGTCAAAGTTACATAATTTTAGCATTTAAGTGCAATAAAAAGCACGGCGTGAATGTATGTCTCCACAGGGGAATATAGTCCCAAAAGAAGACCTGTGTTTATTGAAAAATTTGAATGACTGTGATTTCATAAGGCTGTGTAACTATTAGCAGGTGAAACATCAATTTTTAAGGTGGGTGTATCGCTTGAATANTAAGGCTGTGTAACTATTAGCAGGTGAAACATCAATTTTTAAGGTGGGTGTATCGCTTGAATATTTCAGTTTGAAAGATTAGTGCAGTGCCCATTGAAAACGTGCCTGTGGACCGGGCCAGACTTTATGTGTGACGGGTGGGGTTTGGACCCAAGTGCAGCACACAGTACACAACACGAACAGTTTAAGTTCTTTTATTGAGTCCACTATCCAACACAGAAGCAGGCAGATCAACAGGCAAGACAAAGTGCTCACACAGAGACTGACAGATGGGAAATCCAGCTGCTGGGACAAGAGTCAAGGTCAGAGACAGAAGGCAGAGGTGATTACCCAGGAATCGACGAGCAGGATAGTCCAAGACAGGCAGGTTCGGTAACAGAGAGTCAGTCCACAGAAAAACACTGGAATGTCTTGCATCAGGGATAACAGAGAACAATCTGGCACTGGGTGAGTGAGAGACTGAGGCTTAAATCCATGCTTAATTGGTGCAAATCAGTGACAGAGTCCACACCTGAAGTGAATCAGGCTGATGAACTGAGGTGAGGAGCTGAAGACCAGGCAGGCAGAAATGGCAGGTGAGAAGCTGAGGACCAGGCAGGCAGAAATGGCAGGTGAGTAGGAGACCAGACATGCAGAACTGTGACATTATGTTGTGAGCCGCATCCTGCCATAAGTGCCCCTGGAGCAGAGCATATGCTACCGCACCCAAAGCGTATCCTGCCACTGCGGGAACTACTTTTTACTGGCACAGTTCAATTCGAGAACTGCTCATCCAAACAACTTCGCACACGACATTGCATGTCCTTGGGTCCTGAGCATTATACCTGCCTAATTTCAACTTCATACAGTGCAGGGTTCTAGAGCTATTGGTGCCAAAGACACACAAACGGACAGAGGTACAGAGATTTCTGGCTTTATAGTTAGATTAAGAGATTGAGATTAAGAGACTGAAATATGGTTTTATCCTTTGGGAAATGATTGTCAGTAATGTAACATGTATGAAAAATTTAATATATTAGGCTCAAATATCCAAAATGGCCGGTATGGTCCTTTAACCATTCAGATTTAAAGGAGCACACCGTGATTTCTTTTCTGATGATGACACTCACATGTGAAACCAGATTGACAGTCAACTCTCATTTTACCAGACATGCACTCTTTCCTGTCCCAGACTCTATGACGTGGTAACAAAATCTGTTGTTCTGACACAGAAAAAAGCCAAGTCAAACTGTCATGCATTACTCCCTTAAATAGTGACATCGATTTAGAATTAGGAAGCCAAAGAGTGAGTCTGTCTCTGCCTAAAGCTGCGGAGCGGCTTGTGGCCTGTGGAGAAGCTCTTTGATCACATGAGTTTGACAAGTTGAGCCTGGGAGCGCATGGTGGACACTGAAGGAACTAATTACCTTCCAATAATACACTACTGATAGTGTGTGTGTGTGTGTGTGTGTGTGTGTGTGTGTGTGTGTGTGTGTGTGTGTGNGAGAGAGAGAGAGAGAGAGAGAGAGAAAGAGAAGAGAAAAAAAGGAGGAAAGTGACAGCAGAGGAAGCAGAGAAAAGCTTGTGTGTCGTCGCTGTCCAGGGTTTTGAGGCTGAATGTGACATGTTGAATGACACACAAGAGGATCCACAGAGATTACTGCTTGACCATCCGATTAAACATATGATGCATGTGACCCCATGTGTGTCTTCATGTATGAGAGCCTGCCGACATACAGCACAGTACATGCTGTACATGTAACTGTGTGTGTTCCTCCATGTGTGTGCACATTTCTGTTTGTATATGAACACACTAAGGCTGGACTCTTTCCCTCCACCTTTAATTTTACTCTCTCTGACTCTGCATAAAGAACAGAGGATACTCGTCTGTATGCTTCCATCTAAGTAGACCTTTGACATCCAATTTTCCACATTTTCATTGTCATGAAATATGTATGTTAAGATATGTAAATAAACCCACTCAAACAAACAGGAAATGCTGCTCCACATATAAAGATAGTCTGAGGCAAAAGCAAAGGCTTATACTAACTCTAACCCAAGCAGCCCAATACAATAATAATTCTTATTACAAAACAAGTACAAGTATACACTTCTGTCACACTGACTATTATTTTGTTACATGTACAACCGCAAACATCATTTTTACACTCAATAAAATGAGCGGATATGGCTCCTCTCTTAGGCATTTGAGTTTATTTATCCTGAATACATGGATTTTGTGGATTTGGAAAATGTTCCCCTGCAGCTGTGAGGTGCTGCTCTGGGAGCCTGAACACTGAGGCAGAGAGCTGTGTTTGCAAAGTTGGCATTAAGTCAAACATCTTTAAGGTCAACAATCAGCTCTGCTTTCCAACCCTCCTGTTTCTCCTATTTATGGATGGGGTGTGAAGAAGCAGCTGAGGTCAAGGAAGTGTCCAGTTTACAGACATAAAGCGTTCTTGGTTCTCTCTTAAAAATGCTTTCTGTCCCCTTCCAGTGAAGGCTTAGCAGCTACCTAAGTTCGCGTTTTCTCTCTCTTTTTGATTTGCTGGTTAATCTTTGGTCCTCAGACTTCTACACTAGGTGGGTTGTCCTGACCTTGTCTACATAATCCTTAGATTATGTTTCGAAGCTGCCTGGAAGATCTTGGTGTGGGTGCAGCTGGAAGAAATTGCTGGAAGAGACAATTTTGTGCTGCACTGCACTCCCTGTCAACATTATCCTGACCTGGTAACTGGCTGGAAATGGATGGATGATTTGCAGGATTTCTTACCAACTATGCTGTTATACTAATAATAGATTTCCAAACATACTTGTTGAAAATTGTATTAAAGTGATAAAACCTAGGCTAAATAACACTACAGCATACCAGCATAAGCTGTAGTAGCCATAAGCAGCTCCTTTTTGTGTGTTAGCAGCTTGATGGACACTAAGCACTTAGGGTACCTGTCAGGCATGATATAAACACATTAGAGCAATGTGTATTCTCTGGCAGAGTAGAAACAGACAAGTCAATAAGAAACACGGAGGATAGCGAAGAGGGACAATAGGGTGGGATGGTGAGAGACGGGGAAAGAAGAGAATGAAATGTATGAATATCATTCCTGTCCTTCATCTTCAGCATGAGGCATCTGTTATCTGGTGTTGTTAAGCCGCTTTCTGTCCTCCTTGCTGTCTTTCTTCCTCTCCATCCTTAAGCATGACTCAGGGAATGGTGATGTCCCTGGGGAATCAGCCAATCAGGCCTGTCTGGAGGAAGATGTCCGTGTGTTTGTGTGAAAGAGAGAGAGAGAAAGAGGAAGAGAGAGAGAGAGAGAGAGAGAGAGAGAGAGAGAGAGAGAG
>VXCM01001313.1:27048-44373 GCA_014773175.1 Lucifuga dentata
GTGTGTGTGTGTGTGTGTGTGTGTGTGTGTGTGTGTGTGTGAGGGAAGACAGTGATGCAGTTTGGCTGCAATAATCACCCTCAATTATGTTAACAGAATCCTCAGACCATCCAGGCTTTAAGCCACACACATACAAACACTCACACACACAGCTACACACAAACACACATATACACACTGACTGCCTGTCGGACTTTAGTTCAACTGTGTTGCTACTCTGAGGGAAACCAGTGAGCTGTTCTGTAGTTCTGAGCTCAGAAGAGGTTTTAAGTCTAGCAGATGAGCAAATACGCTTGATGATGCTGATGATTCATGCAGATTACTCCAAATAGAAGGAGAGCAAGGCAACAGTACATAAACCATTTCAAATGCTGCTGAAAGAAAGGGCTTGACTGTTGCCTTTTGGTAGCCAGACAATGACCTCCACTATAGCCTGTAGCTGTGAGTATGTTTTAGTATTATTTATGTGTTATGCTCATTTCTTGGATCTTTCTTAAAAAGAGGATCATCTTTACACCGTCAACATGCAGTTGCAGCTTATAAAAGTACACACCATAATGAGGAAAGGCTCAAGCGTGGAACATTATAATGCAGCCCACTTCAGATGATGTAGGCAAAAAAAAAAAAAAAAAAAAAAAAAATGGTGGGGAAATGCATCACAAGGGTGCAATCAATTTAATCATTTATTCCCAAATCAAAAATCCGAAACAAGAAAGAAGAAACAACAAAAAGTGAGAAGTGAGTTGCATGGATAGAGGACAGTGTGAACAAGAATATATATATATACATATATATATACATGTATATACATGTATATATAGGATGTGCATTGTGTGTGTAGCAAACTTAATTGGCTCTAACTAAAATCTAAATGTAAATCCAATGTGTTTAATTTTTCAAAGTAAAAAGAATCACATAAAGCAGCAGGGAGAGAGTAGTCCATCTCATGTATCAGTATGGACAGGAGGACTCTGTGTCACGTTAAAAGATGTGTGAAGCCGGTGTCTTCCACATGGAAACTGGGTGTCAGATTGAAAGCTCTTAGTACTGCTCCCCAGAGAGTTTCTGGAGTTTGCATATAAGACAAACTCACAGCAGCACCAACCTTAAAATAACAACTCGCAACTTTTTCATGTAACAACTCAACTTTATTTCCAGGATCATCAAAACTAGCACATGCTGTTCTAAGCACACTGTGCTACCCCAAGAAATCTAAATCTGTGTTCACCTGATAAATGTGAATGAGATGAAATTCAGGATTAAAATAAATCTTCATTTATTTGTGAGCCATTTTTGTTCTTCTCTGGGTCCCTTGGGATTCACACAAGGATCTCATTTCAAAAACTGTTGTCTTAAAGCACACTGGTGCACTGGCTGCCTGACACAAACTGAAAAAATAGAAAAAATATGCATAAAGATGAACCACAAAACAAGAGCCAAAAAAAGAATAAGACTACTGTGACAGCTAAAGAAAATACAGACAACAATTCACAGAGATTCAGCTGTGATCTAACATCACAAACTAGTGACGTTAAATCAAAGTTTCCTTGTAGCTCGCACTAAAGGTTTGGTTTAGCTTGGGCAGCCTGTAGGTGTTGGATATACTGTCCTTCAAGTATCAAGAAAGAAGTCCTGCTGTAGTACCCTTGAGCAAAATCCTGTAGGCAACCCTGATGTATTCAGGGGTCAAGTTCAAGTGAAACAACCCGTGATGGGCACACAGACTTGCTCATCTGGACAGATGTGCCAGGGGTGAAATCAGCAGACAGCGGCTGCCTTGTATTCGTTTGTTGTGCATGAATGGCTACTTCACTGTCTCCAGGGCTGAGGTACTGTGTATTAAATTGGGTAGAATCATGAGGCATGTCACAATCACAGACCATCATCTCTGTGATAATAAGACCCAGCATGCATGTGGGCAACATTTAGTTTAAATAATTCAGAGGTCAAATTTTGGGTAACAGTGGTGGTAGGGAGATTTCATCACCAAATGGTTCCTGTCAGAGAGGTGAATGATTGATATGTAAATAGTATTATTTTGTTTGTCCAAGTGAAGCTCAAAGAAACAGTCAAAGTCTGTTGTTTTGCATGCAAATTTTTATCTGGAACATAATTAGTATGTGCTTTAAGATAAATGCAGCATAAGTATAAAATAACACAAAATAGGAACACCTACCTAAAGTAAGCAACTGCACTAACAAGTACAGAACTTGGGCAAAACCATTTTGTTACTTCCACCTCTGTTCTTACATCCAATCGGCATAATGGTTAGTTTAGAGACTTTACAGACATAAAAAAGTTATTTTTCAGGTAGGGTTTGTGTTCAAACACACGAACATAAATATTCGAGATGGAAAAGCAGGAAATACTGAGTCCATCACTAAAGGCGGAGTGGAGCTGAAGTTTGGATGCAGCAGCAAACAAAGCGCAGACTCAGAGAACAACACCTGAAGGTACATGTTTAATACGGAGCCATCGAGTTTACATTTGCTCCGGTTTGACTCTAAATTACGCGCTCCTGTAAACCCATCGCTGCCAGGGTTGAGCATTTATAATTAACCTTCTGTATGAAACTGATCTCAGTTTGCGTAATGAAAGCGATGATCGGTCTGTGGTGAGAGTGGCGTTGCGTTAATGCTCTTCTTTTGTGGAGCTTTTGATTCTTTGATTTTTTTGAATAAACACGGTTTATTTTCCCTGATTGCTCCCGTGGATGTGCACGGGGAGGTAACTTGGCGTTTGGGGTGGCTGAAGAAAACTAGTTAAAAGTAAAGTAACAGCTAAGGTAGCGACATCTCACTTAAATTCATCTGTTTCATTCCTAAATTAATGATCAAGATTCATGTCCTTTGTGCGTAACGAGCACCGTCTTTGCGCGCCGCGTCTTACCTTGCGCTGCGAGGAGGACCAGCAGCAGGACGGTGGTTAGTTTCCTGGGGGGAAACATCGAGACATCGGCGCTTGGCGAAGGCTTTTTGCGGGTAAAACGATTCCGATGAATGATGTGATGTCAGAAGCTTCTAACAGATGTCCGCAATGCTTCAAGATTGCAGCAACATTTTCGCTCAGAAGCGTGGAGAGGCTGGAGTCGCCGTGCGCTCTCCTGGCGTGGACAAGTTCACTTCAGCAGCACGTCCCGCCTCCGCCTCCCATCCGTCCCTGCGTCCCACACACCCTCCTAGTCTCCGGAGGGGAAACACCGCGGTCTGACACTGTTTTGACTCACTCAGTTTGGAATAATGCAGTGGTTTTCAAGGTGTCTGTCTTCAAAGAGATGAACAAAGAAAAGAATAGAAAATAGAAATTCAAACTCGAACCTATCCCATTTCTACTCAAAAGATGGAAACAAACGCACAATAAAATCACGTATTTTACTGCTAAGCTGCAAATGACCTATTCAGTCAATTAATTGATTTTGGATAACAGTGCAGGAAGCTTAAAGCATTATAGCTGCTGTATAACAGTCTTGAAGGCTGCAGTCTGCCCATTTTAAATTTAAGCTATTAACACAGCAGCACTGTCATAGCTAAAAGTCTCTGCAGCTCCATACTAAATGTGAATTTAACATATCTATTTTAATTTCACCAGAGGTCTAATGTATGATTTTGCACATTTTGTGACCTTTAAATTGAAAGAGAGCATTCAAATGTTTACAGAATCAAGTATATGCTTCCATTAAACTCAGAATATGTTGAACTCAAATGTTCAAACACGCAGTCAAGGCTATAGTGATGTATGTCAGCAAAATGAGCAGAAATGGCTATTTGTTTGAATTTGCCCCTTAATATTTCATGATGCCGTGTGTGTGTGTGTGTGTGTGTGTGTGTGTGTGTGTGTGTGTGTGTGTGTTCAGCAGCATTTAGTGGGTTTGTATCTCCTGTGCCGCACATTCACTCTAATCCGCTTACCTGGCAGAGCTATATCTACTTCTAACACACGCGCGCGCACACACACACAAATGCACTTACATATGTGGACGTTCACATACAAACAAACCAAAGAAGAGTGATGCAGAGAAACAGGAAGAGAGCGACAAATTATGACTTCAAAAAAAAAAAAGAAAAAATAATCCACTGAATTATTGAATTATTTAATGCACATGGTGATGACAGCTGTTCTATCACTTTTAATTTTCCATTCCATATTTTTCATCATGTCTGGGTTAAGGCATCATATCTTCACCTACTGCATACTGCCACCACATTAAACCAAAAGTGATTTCACAAGGACTGAAATGTGAAAATGGGATCAGTGGTCTGCCACAACTTTACTGCTGATTTCAAGTTACAGAACAAAATTTGTGGCATGATAGCAGCTGGTAGATCAGAATTTAGGTGAACTGTCAGTCTTCCATTTTTAGCTCAGTTACTTTTGTTATCTGCAAGTGAAATAAGCCAAGATTGTTGTCGAGGGAAATATGTGGTGATTAAATGCTTCACACAGGCCAGCAGGAGCCCTAAAAAGAAAAAGAGAGAGAAGGAAAGCGGAGGAAGACAGTCTAAAGAAAAACATTGAGTGGGTGATGAACAGCTAATAGAGATGCAGAGAGAGAGAGAGAGAGAGAGAGAGAGAGAGATTCATTCAGCTAACCATGAAATGATGAAAGGTCCAAAATGGATATGACATGGTGAAACAGTCGAAGAGAAGAGAAGAGAAGAGAAGAGAAGCAGGGATGAAAATTTGTCTATGATGTGCTTTAGTGTGACAGAACAAGTGAAATGAATTCCAGAAATTTCTTTTTGATTCAGCAAGCTGCAGGAAAAAACACACACAAGTCTTTACTCACAGGGGAGCCTTTTTCTCTTTCATTCGCCTTTTCCCTCACCTTCTATGTTTTTGTCCATTGGTCTCACTATTTCTCTCTCTCAATAAGTCTTTTTTCTCTCTCCTTTTAAATTTCCTCTCCACCTTTTTTTCCCTCATGTTTCCAGTATTGTTCTCAGCAGCACAGGAGGAAATATACTGATGCGCATTTACACAAGCATTCTTGACATTTAAGTCCAAAACCAAAAGCATTTTTCCCAAGGCAGTGAGAGCAAAGGTTAGAAGGTGCATCTGTGACCTTATTATGAAGCTGAACTGTATGTTTTAAGCAACAGTCCCAAATATGAGTTCTATCTGGACTATGACAAAACATCTGCGAGGCTGGATTTTAATCAGGGGTGTTTTATTGTGGAGAGAGTTTCAGAGATCACCAAATGTGTTGTAAAAGAACGACAGAAGGAGGAAAAAAAAAAGGGAAAAGGCAAAAAAGGATGAAGTCAAAGGCTCAGAGGAGCAATGCAGGAAACAGCCAGTTCACAGAGGAAAAATATCCCCGACTGTCACAGTAAATCAGCTGGTGTTTGGGAAGTGTCTCCAACCGAGGTGACATCCTGCACCGCTTACTGTCCAACGGAGCAAGCGAAGAGACGAAACCACGCCGCATCAGCCAACATTTCTCTTTCTCACTTTATTTCCTCTTTCTCTCTCTGTCCCTTTCTGTCCCTGTTGTCTCTCTGTCTGTGCTTCACTCTCCCGTCATCCCATTGTCTGCCCCGTTAAATAACAGCAGGGCCTCAAGGGCCTGGATGACCATCTCTCTCTCTCTCTCTCTCTCTCTCTCTCTCTCTCTCATATCAAGAGTTTAGGGTGTCCTTCCTCTTTTGAAGTGTTACATTTCACCATCTCTCTTCTCTCTGGTGCTCATCACTCCAGTCGCATTAGCACCAGCGTTTACTTCCTGTTTTGTGATTATCTGGTGCACTCTGTGCTCTCTGCTCGCTCACGCTGCTGCTGGTTGCAGCCACCAACAAATTAAAGTCTCCTCACTGCCCAGATCAGTTATCTGATTAAAGCCCTCTGCTGCTAATTAAACTGCCATCTCTCAGTTCCATATATTTTCCACCTCTCTCACTTTTTCATCCTCTCTCTCTAACACAAACACACACAGACAAATCTACAAGAAACTGACAATTTATAATGCTTTCAAATCCCTTGTTTTCTCCTCTGCTTTGCTCTCTCTCTCTCTCTCTCTCTTTCTCTCTCTCTCTCTCTCTCTCTCTCTCTCTCTCTCTCTCTCTCTCCATCCCTCTTGTTTTTTGAATGATCAGCAGTGTTGATATCAGTAATCTGGCTGCCAATTGAACCATGAAAAGATTACTTATTATCTTCTCTGCTCATGTTGTCCTAAAATGACATCTGTAAGATTGTTAGCGTCTCTCTTTTCCATGACTCATAATCTCCACATCATAGCATCGAGTGATTTTATTGTGTTTTATGAGCAATCCTTGTTGGTATTATTTTGGGTTAATCATTATTTTTATGACTTCTCTCAGGCATGTTTTTTAGCAGTGGAATCTGGTAAATTGTCAGAAATAATGACATTGTTCACAAAATGTTATATTTTATTATCTTTACCTTTTATGCATGTAGAAGGAATAAGATGTAGCTGTCTTTTAGATGCCTTTGTGTACAAAAGTAGTTCTGATGTTGGATTGTTTTCAAAGTTTTAAGATGGATCACAGAGCTGCATTTGTGGTTATCAGCATATAAGCATATACAGCACAACAGCACATTTATCAAATCATACTACACACTAACATATTCCATATTGTCAAAAAAGATAAATAGGGATGCAGACAGTGAAATAAGCAGTAATATATCACATTTTTGTTTACTTATTCATAATAAAGTAAGGTGCAGAAAACTTATGTAATATATGTATGATGTGTAATTTGTACCTTGAAGACTCACAATCACAGGAAAATTGATGTCATTAGAAGATTTTCTCATGTGTATTATATCTAAACAGCAGCATATTTAACACTGCACCATCCCAAATAAATTGTATAAACCACCTAGAACTTTGCAGTTCCTCATATGACCACTAGTGAGCAGTAGCTGGTACTTAATCTGTGATCAGGTGAAAGACCTGAGACAATATTTATTGCTGCGGCAGGGACACTAAAGAGGGACCATGGGGCCCAGTTTGAAACCCTGTAAAGTGTTTGAACCAAGGCCCTGGTGTCTGTCCCCTCAGCTCAGGATCGATGGCCACCTGAATCAACTGCACAGCAGCTACACACTCTATATTGCAGTAATGTACTTCATAAATATTGACTGCAGAGCTGAAATGGCAGGTATAAATCCTAAAGGAATGCCCTGTGGAGGGTAATGGAGGATATGGAGGCTACAGGAAACAGATCAAACTGCTGACAGTCACCATGCTGGATCTGAAGTGGATTTACAATACTGTGACTACAACTGGTTCACCAAGAGAGTAATAGAATAGAATAGAATAGAATAGAATAGAATAGAATAGAATAGAATAGAAATGTATGTCATGGTTTTTGACTTAACAGTTTCAACAGAACTTCTTCATTTCTACTTCTGTCTAAATGCAGAAGACATGCAATACAACATCTCAAAATTTTCTTAAAATAACTCCATCACTGAGACCATAAAGCACCAAATAAATTACATGAGATCTTCACTTTTTCAAATCTGTCAGTTAAAATATCAATCTTTGAAATTAATTTAGCTTATGCTTGGCTACATGTAGGTATATTTTTTTCAATTTTATGATCCATATTTCAAGCTTCCTGCTTTCCTGTCTTTGAGTGTCTTTATGTGCATGTGCATGCATGCATTTATGCATGCATGCACATGATAATATATATCTATATTAATGTGTGTTTTTCTTGCTGAGAAGAATAAATGCATATTGATTTCTGATTACAGCATGAAACACCCTTTCATGTCGGCTCCTCTCCCAGCTGAAGAGACTGCACATCTTGTGTTTATTGTTTATGACAGACCTTTACCATCTCTCTTCTCTCTTTCTATCATGCCCACCTTCCCTCCACCTATCTGGCTCTATCTCTCCGTCACGCTTCATGATCAGACCTGGAGACCAACATCAACTTTCTCTGGCTGACAAAATGACAATACACATTAAATTCTGGTGTTGTCTCTTTGTTTTACTTGTTAGCATTTAAAGTTTGAGACTTTTGGCCCCAATGATAAAAATTAAACCCCCAATATTATCATTATATTCTTATTGTTGTTACCAGGTGTCTGCTGTAATGAACTACAAAAATGTTATCAAGTTATTATCCAGGTTTTACATGATGTTACCTAAATACTACCTTGCTGTTACTGAGTTATCAAGCTCATATAAACTGATTCTACTGGAAACACAAGCAACAAAAAGCATAAAACTATTGGACGAGTTTAAAGTATCATTATTCCTGACAGGACAAGAAAAATTATACAAAAAATAAAAATAATGGAAATGGAATCACTCATTAAATATTAGTGAGAGCAGGATTAGTGTGAGCAATTTAAGCAGGATGCTTAAAAAGCAGAAAAACGTGATCGATAGTCTGATTCTCCATATAACCACATCTTCACCCCTGAACCCATCTAAGCTTCTCCATGTTCATGTCGCCAGTTTTGTAATGGAAATTGATGCAGATGTCATACATCTAATACACGAGTCATAGGAATCCATGTAGGGACGGGAGAGTGCAAATATAAGCTACACTGTAATTACTGAAGCAATTCAAGTGCTGTCTCTGTCTGTCAGATTATGTCACTGTTTGT
Organism: Lucifuga dentata; assembly: GCA_014773175.1. Taxonomy (NCBI): domain Eukaryota; kingdom Metazoa; phylum Chordata; class Actinopteri; order Ophidiiformes; family Bythitidae; genus Lucifuga; species Lucifuga dentata. The sequence continues at coordinate 35,635 of VXCM01001313.1, forward strand.
GTGTGTGTGTGTGTGTGTGTGTGTGTGTGTACGTGCATGTCTTAGTAGTATTTTTGCTGGAAACATCAGTACTTGCCTAGCAAACAGCAGGTCATGTGCTTGTCTTTTCTGAAAAACTGGAAAAATTATGAAGGACTTTAGAATATTCATGCAGACATTAATGGGAAGTGGAGTTACATATAATTTAAAAAAGGGCAGTCATAACATTTTTGTGCTTTATGCTCTGTAGCTGCTGCTGCTGCTACTACTACTACTACTACTACTCGTGTCCCTTTTGCAGCCATATTGCCTCACTTCAATCTTACAAGGCAAAGTTACAACTGCATACATACAAGACTGTTTTAAATCTGACTCTGCTGACTACCACATAGATGCACTGAGATGCACCAGACGCCTCAGAACCAAAATGTCAACAGCCACGAGACTGCTCTTCTTAAATATCTTCACATGAATGAAAATGCGTGAGGTTGGAAAAAAGAGCCTGGATGATATTTAAACTTTTACCTGGTCAGCTTCTTAACCCAACAAATAGAGTTAAAGATGAAGGAGAGCTGTTTGCATGAAAAGGAATGAAATAACACGGACACTGCTACAATATAAAAACAATACGACTTAAAATTGCAGCCAATTACTATTAACCGGTGTGTGATACATAAATGTTATAAATATTGTACAGGTCAAGAAGTTGCTTATAGTGATTCGTAAGACCTGTTTGTTGCTTTCATTTCCCTTTATTGATCCAGTTAGCAAGACATCAGGTCCCATCACAGTCCCTTGCTGTAATTCTCAGCTTTTATTGTCAAGACAAAACTCATTTGATATGACTGGCCAGAAAAACAAAAGAAAAAAAAAAAAAAATGTTCAATTCCATACAATGACAAAACAGAACACTTAAGATAAATCAACACAGCTGGATTATTACAGTAGGCTCTTCCCTTGGCTAAGGTTTTTAGCAGTGACACATCAGTGCGTATGACAAAGATGACTTACTGTATAATACCTCTGACTGCACACAGATTCAAGTAAGATTTCTGAGAACAGACTGCAGTACTCAAACATACAATATGCTGAAAGATAAAGCATGTGAACAAGAACAGATACTGTTTGGCTAATGTGTATAAAATACTGTACAATATTATTGCTGGTTTCCATGGTGATGGATGCTAACAAACAGCACAATGACAAAGCCAGCATACTGCATCTTTATGGGTGTTTTCATACCTTGCTTGTTTTGAGCATTTGCCCCTTATGTTCGGTTCCTTTGGGCTTATGTGAACACAGCAATCAAACTCGGCTCTGCACCAAAATAAACGAAGGCAATCTATCAATCTATTGATTGAGTTAGTACTGGAGAAAATTGAATATCTCAAATGCTTTGCTGCCACTGCGATAAAGTCTATTTTACATTAGGTGCTCGTCAGATATCCGCTACTTAAAGGACCATACCAGCCATTTTGCATGTTTGGCCTAATATATTCAATTTTCATATGTAATGTTACTGACAATCGTTTCCCAAAGCATACTACTGGAACGGTGAATTAAAAATGTTTTTCTNATGTAATGTTACTGACAATCGTTTCCCAAAGCATACTACTGGAACGGTGAATTAAAAATGTTTTTCTTACCTTCCAGACCACCATTGGTTTCAGTTCATTCTGGTATGCTATTAAAATCAACTTGCTGACACTTGAAACGTCTTGGAATAGGTAATCCATCATCACAAACAACATGAGTATTCAGGTTTTTTTCAAAATTACATAATTTTAGCCTTTAAGCGCAATAAATAGCGCAGAGTGAATGTATGTCTCCACCGGGGAATATAGTCCCAAAAAAAGACCTGTGTTTATCAAAAAATTCAAATGACTGTGACTTTGACTTCATGAGGCTACATAGCTATTAGCAGGCGAAACATCAATTTTTAAGGTGGATGTATCGCTTGAATATTTGATTTTGAAGGATTAAGAGATTTTGCAAAATATCAGAAAAGCTGAAATATGGTTTTATCCTTTGGGAAATGGCTGTCAGTAACATAACATGTATGAAAATTGAATATATTAGGCTCAAACATGCAAAATGGATGGTATGGTCCTTTAAAAACCATTAACCTCATCGAGCGTATAACAAACTTTACCACAGTTAAACTACACCTTTTTCAGGTCTGAAAACGCCCTAAAAGAAGCAAGTGAGCAATAACAGCCTTTGTGGGTTTTTTTTTCTTTCCATATATATGGCTCCCTATTGTCATGCCTCTCCCTTCTTAAAGACACAGCAATTTTTGAATATCACGACAGTAGCAATGCTAGTCCAGAAAGGGCTCAGTTACCCCCACTCCCATCCATTTTTCAGACAGTACAACAATAAGACCACTAGCTGTTTTGTGTCCCATTTCACTCTCATTTTGAAGGCAATAATAATATTCCAGTTCATACAGCATGAGTGCTATTAGCAAGAGGACACAGGGAGTGATCATCCTCTCTGTGTTCACGCAGAGCAGTTTGTTGTCCTGTGAGACTCATATCTGCAGCGAGTGTCTGCTTGTGTGTTGCACACTTATGTCTGCTCATATGTTCTGTGGATGTGCTTATCTTTGGGCTTCCTTTCTCTTTCAATAAAAAATAAAGAAGAGTGAACTGAGCTTCGTTTTTTGCATGCTTGCCCCCATAATAATTCAACAGGGATTTACAAACAGAGAGGTTGGTAGAAAAGAATAAAACCAAATCTTGGTTTTGGTCACTGTTGGCTGGGTGAACATTTGTGATGTGGTTTCAGCCCCATGAAGTAATTGCTGTTTTACTGCAGCTTGATATTTTAAAAAAAGAAAAAAAAAAAAGAGCACGATGGCTGAATGGTGGATTCATTTCACATTTTCAATTAAGTTCACTGAAAGCAAATGAATCCCAGCTCCTCTGAAGAACTGATGAATGGACAGATGAAAGAATGGAGGGGCAGGTAAGGGAAGCAGGGAAGGAGGAAGTGGTAGAAGGGTAAAGTGCATAATAATGATTTCTGTCATTTCTCCAAAGGTAAAGCAGTAAGTGCGGTGCAAGGCAGACCTGTGTGAATTTTTATTAGAACTCTCTCTCTCTCTCTGGGAGGGGGATTCAACTTTCATTTCCGGGTTGAGGAGTTTCACATTTAGATCAAAGTTCATGTATCAGAGCTCAGTTATGGTCCACCTCATCGATAGTGGGGGTGTTGTAACTCTGGAACAGTGGCTGCATAAAGAGGCCCAACGTCCCAATCACGCACACCAACACAAAGATCCACAGGAAGAGGCGATCGATCACCATGGCCACGTATTTCCAGTCCTCGATGATCTACAGAGAGAGTGACCCACATACACAATTTTATCACTCGCAATACTCATATGATAGATTGCATAAAAGATCAAATCAATGACATAACAAAGGCAGCGGGCACATACAAAAACACACGAATCAACATGCAACCTGTCTTCCTCCAGACACCCACCCCTTCATCATCATCTTCGCTCTTCATTTTCTCAGCAACATAGTGCACTCCATCCACAGCCTCCTCCATATCAATGTTGCTCTTGAGCGTCATCCTTTTCCTGAACTCTGAATTCTCTGACAGATCGCTGATCTTGCAGCCGTAGCGTTTGGCTGACTCCTCATTCACATAGAAGGATGAAGAGGAATCTGACATTCCTACTGAACTTCCTGTAGCCCCGTCCACCCCACGCAGCTTATGATCAGAGTAAGATCCCTGCTGGTGCTTTTTCCGGAACCGCTCGCGGATGTTGGAGCTACCTGGTCTCCGCATAAATAGGTAGGAAGGGAGCTGGTAGAGGAAGACACGCTTGACCCACGGAGGCATTGTGTGTGTACTGGGGGAGCGATGGTGCACGTTGAGGACACACACACTGGTGACAATGGAGAAGGTGACCAGAACCATGGTAAACATCAGATACTTCCCAATCAGAGGCACTGCTAACGATGTAGGTGGCACGATTTTTGAGATAAGGAGTAAAAACACAGTCAGGGCCAGGAGGACAGAAATACACAGGGTCATCTTCTCACCACAGTCTGATGGGAGGTAGAAGACCAGAATAGCCAGAGAGGTGATGAGGATGCAGGGAATGATCAGATTGATGGTGTAGAACAGAGGTTTCCTCTTGATGATAAAGTCATAGGTGATATCCAGGTACTTGATGTCATCAGGGTCTTCGTTCTTACGTCCAGGCAGTGAAATGATATCCCATTCTCCGCTGGGTTTAAAATCGTCGCGACTGGCAAAGTCACTGAGAAGGATTAGATCGATTTCAGTGTGGTCATATGTCCACGATCGGAATTTGAGGGTACAGTTCTGTTGGTCAAAGGGGAAATCACGGACTTCGATTTTGCAGGCTGACTTGTAGATTGCTGGTGGGAGCCAGGCTACCTCGCCATTGTTGGAGACCACCGCATTGGAGTAGAAGGAGACTTCATAGGTCCCATCAGCACTGACAGCAAGGTGAGGCATGAAAAATGGCAAAAGTGGAAGAAATTAGAGTCAGAATATTAAAAATACTGATTATGGAAAGATCAGTGCAAATTATCTTCTAAGATTTGTCTTTCACTCACTCAAACACATTTCACTGCCACCATCAAAAATACTCACAGCTTCAATCTCTCTTCGTTGAGAAGCTTTGCTATCAGAGAGGGTCTGCAGATCTGACATGCAAAGCTACTGTATGTGGATTGAAAGTTATAGGCTGTTTCTCAACCCCAGGAAAGAACTCTGGACTGGAACACATCTCAGCCACATGGAACCAACAGCCTCCCCTCACTTCAAATCTGCTGAGATTGAGTTTTTTCTTCTTCACACCAAGACTGCAAGTGATGCATTATACATGACTGGCCTATCAATTATACAGTAAGTCAGAAATCTGGCCAATGCATTTGGCCTCTAATGCTTTAAGGAAGGCTGCTGTGGATATGCAGAGGTTTTGTCTGCATGCTGCTACCTCTAGTCCCCCAGACTTGGCGAGAGACCTCGACAGACCTCGATCCTTAGTCAGAAAGTTGTGGTGATCATCTGGTCATTTTGCCCCTTCAGCCATCATGCTATTTATGTGGTCTTTCAGCTGAGCAGCAAACTGTGCTCATAAAAGTTTAATGCCAGTAAGCCCTGTATAAATGGTGGGGAAACACTGCTGACCCAAACAGTTATAAAATGCTAAATGCCCACACAGCCGTGAAACTATCAAACTATCACAGTCGGAAAAACTTGCATCTAAAATAGAGTAACAACTTTGTGAACAAAGACTCATGAGTTTCTTCCCCAGAGTGGCAGGATGAATCAATGTGGAGAAATGCATGAGCAGCCCTTCCCCCTCCATCATAACCACTACTGAGGTGCCTTTGAGCAAGGTATCTAACCACAAATGTTCCTGGAGTTGGCCAGCAGATATGCCTGTTGGGAGTGTTCGTGTGATTGTTTTCACAAAGAAAGTAAAGTTATAATCTACAAAAAATTCCAGAAGGAAACAGACCCAGGTGTTGACATATAGACCCAAAGGCCCAAAAGCTTTCATGTCTGTCAGATAACACTCCAGTGGATACGAGCAGGAGGGTTAATTTCTCCTTGGCTGAGCTTTTACAGAATTGGCCTTCCCATGTATTTAGTTTGCCTTCCAGGCTTTTTATTCAGCTGAAAAATTATTTCTGATGCGCACATACAGTGAAACTCTTCTCTGCTTAAACAAATTAAGTAGGGATGTCCAATAAAAAATATTTTTAAAAAAATAAGAGAGCCTAGTAAGAGAGCCTAGTAGAGTCTTAAAAAAAAAAAAAGAAAAAAGAAAACAAAAAATTAATATCTGTATGCTTTTCATCAATCACACATATGGCTGATTTTTCATTGCTATCAGGGATGATTTTTTTATCATATCAAAATACCATGTATTTTACCATGTAACAAATTCAAATCCTACCACATCAGGGCATGGCTCTACAGAAGAGTTTTTCTCCTTCTGTTGATGATTTTTTGGCAGACTACCTGCTGCACAGTGAACTGCTGCCCTCCACAGTTAGTACAACATATTTCATTTGAAATGGAACCATGGAATCTGTATTTTGACAAATCAGATCTTCACAGTTGACATGTGAAAGAACCGGAATGTAATGTGTATTTTATATTTTGCCGGTTTTGATTTTGTAATTTCTCTCTCATGATCATAAGAGTGACAAGTGAAGTAAAATGGTGACATAAGAGGATATGAGAGAATATTTTGGGAAAGTTGAGTTTTTGTAACTATTATTAAAGATGTTTAGATAAAGATTCTCAGTCATCCAGGCGGTAGATATGTTGTATGAAAATTTCAACAACAAAAAAAATGAAGTTGGGAAAAAAAAAATTTCATTTTTGACAGACAAAGTCATTTGGATGAATGGTGAAAAGTTTCAGAATTAAAAACTTGAATCCTGTTGACCTGATTGAGTTTTCATACAACATACTATTAAAGATCATTCTGTTGACTACCACTCAATCTCTCTCACACACACACACACACACACAGAGTCCTGCACAAGGTAGTCGTACTTGTTGTACAGGACGATGTCTGGGAGCCAGATATGTTGTGATGGGAGTCGGATCTTCTTAATTCCCTGATACTCGTCAGGGTCCCACATTAGTCTGTAGTCATTCCATACCTGAAGAAGGAGTATACACGCATACACACACACACACACAAACACAACACACACACAACAGAGATATACAAAAAATCAAAAACATCACGTCAACAGAAACAAAAACACAACCAAAATCCACCATGAGGACATAATTAAATCCATATAAACAGAAACATACATCAATGTGTTGGTTCAAGCATACCAGCCATATAGACACCACACACAACACACTCATTCCGTTCCTATCTGGAAAACACACATTTTAAACAGTAGTTTGCTGACGTATATGCCATCAGTTGAAGTAACCAGTGAACCAGCTGAATGTCTCTCCACATTATCTCTGAACTGCTGCACATTCAGACAGTCTCTGCCTGAGCTCGAGTGTGTGTACATGATGGTGCATCTGTGCATTTGTGTGCATGTGTACTTATGATTAATATGAGTCAGATGCTGAGTGGTAGTGGTTTGACTTGGCCTGACCACACACACACACACACACACACACACACACGAGGACAATTAGGGACACAAACCTGAGTCAGCCAACAGTTGGTGGTCATGATCTGCTCCCTCTCGTTCTGAAACACAGACAGATGTTTGTACAGATGTGGATGACTGAAAATATGGCCTGAGTGTGGCAGCAGTGGTTGAACTTCTTTTTGAAGAAATAATCTTCACCATCTGTGCTGTTGAATTATTATTCTTGCTATGAATTATAACAACACCTAATCTGAGGGGGATAGAGTAGTATTTTATGAATCCCCTAGGGGAAATCTCAGTGTTGCAGCAGCAATTACAAGAAACACACACACTGAGGTAGGTAAAAGACAAAAAAGATAGAACACTGATGCTATACTAAATAAAGTACAACAGAAAAGAGTATTTAAAAAAATTAAAGCAAGCTATTGCTATTAATGTGCAAATTGAACATAAAAATGTGCAAATTTGCATTGTGCATTTCAACTCATNGCTATTGCTATTAATGTGCAAATTGAACATAAAAATGTGCAAATTTGCATTGTGCATTTCAACTCATAGGCAAGTAAAAGACAGAACACTGATATTATACTAAATAAAATAGAAAAATGTGTAGGAACTTAAAGACGGATATTGTTATGTGTGCAAATAAAATGTAAAATACAGCAGTGCACAAGAATGAGAATTCAACAAAATCTTAAGATGCTATATCCTGGCTCAAGCTTATTTTTTCTTATCCGAGGAAAATAATCATATCAAGCACTCTACATAGTAGGTGACATATTAGTTCTCAATCTCTTCTCAAGCTTAACAAGTGATTTTTCCTTTAAGGAGCCCTGAAAGTTGTATTTTAAAATCAGTAAGCGCAGTAAAATAATACAAATGAACTTGGAGAAGTTTGAGTTTTCTCACCACATTGATCAGCTGAGCTAGAGACACCTGGATGTAAATGGTGACCTGCTGGCTGTTGTTGACAGCCGGTCTGATCAGCTTGTTGTAGCGCTCCGGTGACAACAGGTGACTCACCAGACGCTCCTCCACCTCTGCACACAAGGCAGCTGCACACAAACACACACACAAGTAAACACACAAACACACAAGTAAACAACTGGTTAAGACATTAATGATGTTGCTGTTCTTTGCTGAATCACCTTTACAAGCAGTTTTAACACGGTTTTAAAAAGGCATTTATAAATGTTGGTGCAGTGTGTAATTTGTAACATGTAAGTTGTATCTGGTCTTACTGCTTATCAGCTTTGACCTCAAAATTTTACTTTTTTATTTTCCTAACCTTGTTTTGAGCATAACAGCCTGGTTCAATGTCTGCGCAAAATAAAACACAGCAAAATGCTATTAAATCAGCTTCTGATGCAGCTACCCAGCTACTGCTAACTCAGTCTTGATTATTAGTGGAGTAAAAGCACACTAATGAGGAAAAAAACTGTCAGGAACACACACACACACATGCCCAGAGCAGTAGTAAGTGAAGCGATGTTTAAATCTCGTGCTGCAATGTCTGACCAGTTTGATGCTGTGGCATGCTGCTTCTGCCTCAGTGTAATGATGGTGTAATGAGTGTTTGTGTAATGAGAGCAGTGTGTGTGTGTGTGTGTGTGTGTGTGTGGGG